>JAQZBX010030716.1:0-26674 GCA_029593785.1 Cabassous unicinctus | reverse complement strand
AACAAAGCAGGGAGCTGAGGTGGCTTAAGCGATTGAGTGCCTCTCTCCCACATGGGAGGTCCCAGGTTTGGTTCCTACTGCCTCCTAAAGAGAAGATGAGCAGGCACAGAGAGCACACAGCAAATGGACACAGAGAACAGACAGTGAGCACAAACAAAGGTGGGGGGGGGGCGGGCGAGAAATAAATGAAACAAACTCTTAAAAAAAAAGTAAAAAAATCAACCTCTTCTGAAATGCTTGTTAAGTCTACTATTGCCTAACTCAAAGTAAATAGTATAGACATCTTTTTATATAGTCTTGGGCTTTTAAAAATATGATTATTTTTAAAACAGAGGCTAACCCACCAAAAGTTTACTATTTCATACATACTATTAGTTAACATCTTCATCAGTTTTTCAGAGAAAAAATTATTTGATCTGAAAATACCTCTGTTATCCAGAACACATTTTCCTAATACTGTTTTGTTTTCTACAGATATCAGATATTCTTTCCCAGATTTTGTGACATTTTAACAATGCTTTACAATATTTATTGTGACGATGTCTTAAGTTAATTTGAACTGAAAGATGTACCAACTTTCTTACCCTCATCACCAACAGATTTCTTAACCTTCTCCCTATGCAAGTAAATAGTTTGCTATTGTGTTGGAAATGAGGCATGTGGAGCACTTCTCCATTACTCTTTAAAATTTATTCTAGCTATTACAGAATGAAGATGCTCTCTGTGCAGCAAAACAGTCTGTAACATGACATTTTGTTGCATAAATTCACTACAGATTCTCTATTCCTCTGTATCTGAGTCCTTCTTTGCTAGTAATAAAAGTATATCAAGCACTCATTCTAAAACTACCAGTGATGACAAGAATTCTGGAATAAGCATCTGAAATATAATATGCTGTGTCTAATAGAAGTGAGCAGAGGTTACATCATTTCTACTTCTTGATTTCATTTGTCTAAATGCTTTTAGTTTATCAGGATTGCAATACATTGCCAAAAGTTGTCATGTTATTGTTAAATATTCACTTTCATTAAAAAACACATTTTCTACAAAGTAACTGATCCAGGCATATTATATTCAATCTATATAATAAGATACAGATTCTCCTGTAATGCTAAAGTGAATTCTTTTATCAGTTAAGATGATTTAGTTGCAAGAAATAGAACCTGCCTGGCTAAATTAAGCAGGAAAAAGAATGTATTGGTAGTATATAGGGTAACTCATAGAGTAGAATAAATATTGAATAAGATACTCAGAAAGGGCAAGAACTAGGGAAACCATAAAGAAACAGAAGCAGGACCTGACAAATGGTTACTTCAGGAACTGCTGCAGTGATAAATAGTACTGACCATATTGGTCCAAATTTCAGCAATAGGTTACAAAACATATAAAGAAACAAGAAGTGATGGCCCAAACAAAGGAGACTATTAAAGCATTAGGAACTATCAATTAGGAAGACCAGACCTGGGACGTAATCAGATAAAGACTTTAAAAAATGGCCCTAAATGTGCAAAAAAGAGCTAAAGCAAAACATAGACAAAGAGCTAAAGGAAATCAGGAAAATAATAGATGAACACAAAGATAATATCAACAGAGATGGAAACTATGAAAAAACCCCACAAACTAACAGAGCTGAGGACCACAGTAACAGAAATTTAAAATTCCCTAGAGGTGTTCAATAGCTGATTAGAGCCAGCAGAAGAAATAATCAGTGAACCTGAAGAGAAGATAATTAAAATTATACAGTCTGAGAAGCAGAAGGAAGAAAGAATGAAGAGAAGTGAACAGAGCCTCAGGAACTTGTGGGAAACCTTCAAGTGTACCAATATATGCATTATGGGACAATTTCCCAAATTTAACAAAAGACGTGAATATACACATCTAAGATGGTCAACGAACTCCAAACAGGATAAACTCAAATAGATCCATTCCACAGCATAGTATAATCCAACTGCTGTATGCCAAAGATAGAGAATTCTGAAAGCTGCAAGAGAGAAGCAACATATCATGTAAAAGAGAGCCTCAATAAGATTAAGTGCCTATTTCTTGTTAGAAACCATGGAGGTGAGAAAGCAGTGGGATGACATATTTAAAATGCTCAAAGCAATAATTTTCCAATGAATAATTCTATATCTGGCAAAACTGTCTTTCAAAAATGAGGGAGAGATGAACACATTCCTAAATAAACAAAAGCTGAGGGAGTTCATTACCACTAGAATGGCCCTACAAGAGATGCCAAAGAGAGTTCTGAAGGTTAAAAGGAAAAGACAATAAACAACAGATCAAAGCCACATGAAGAAAAAATATCTCCAGTGAATGTAACAAATGGGTAAATGTAAATGTCACTACTATTGTATATTGGGTTTATAACTCCATTTTTTTTACTTCCTACAGTAATTAAAAGGCATATGCATAAAATTTAGTAATAAATCAGTGGTTTGGGACTCATAATATATCAACATGTAATTTGTGTAAAGAACTACATAAAGGTTGGGGATAGAGGGGTATAGGAACATAGTTTGTTGGTATCAAAGCAAACAAGATTGTTATAGATTTAGGAAGTTAAATTTAAAACCCATGGTAACTATGAAGAAAATATCAGAGATTATGCAAGTTCGTAGAGTGAATGGGGGAATGGGGAGTTAATGCATAATGGGTGTAGGGTTTCTGTTTGGGGAAATGGGAAAGTTTTAGTAATGGAAGGTGGTGATGGTGTCACAATATTGTGAATGTGATTAGTCCCACTGAATGGTATGCTTGGGAATGGTTGAAATGGGAAAGCTTGGTTTGTATATGTTTCCACTTTTTAAAAAAAATAAAAGAGGAGTTCCAGGAAGATGGCATTGGGCATTGGAGTAGGCAGGCAGGGCTCAACTCTCTCACAAAAACAATGGAGAAAGGGCCAAAAGCTGCCTGAGGGACCTGCTTTGAGGGTCAGCAGACCAGGACAGTGCTGTGCAACCCCCAGAAAGGCGAGGGACAGAGAGAGGAAGAACCCAAAACAAGAAACGTGAATTACTAACCCCCCATGGTGGCCAGGAAGGGCACCCCTCCCCCTTCCTCGAGACATTAAGCCTGGGTAAAACCCCTGGTTCACTGCAGCTCACTGAGAGGGGAACAGACATCTTCTTCCCTGCCAGCTGTTACAAAGGAAGAAGGAGGGTGTGTTGGAGGGTGGAGAGTGGTTTCTTTCCAGGGAATTTGGCCAGCAAAGCCCGTTTTGAATCTTGGCTCTGGCCAGACCAGAAACACCGGCAAGTGAAGGTTGAAAGATTCATCTCCCTGGAAAGGTTCACTGATGAGTGCCATCTGCTGGCTGACCAGGAAACTGCAAGGAGAAAAACTGCTTTTAGGGATTTCTTAACCAAAACTCCTGGGAGAAAATCTGAATCCCATTAGTGAGTCTCTGGCTTGATTTTGATAACTTAAGCTGGGCAACTTTAAAGTCTCAAAGTAAGTTGATCCAAAAATCAAAGAAAAGCCATGAAAAAAAAAAAACCATTAGTCAGGAGAGAGAAACTGATCATCAGTATAAATTCACCAACATATTCAGATGCCTAGACATCAGCAAAAAATTACAAGCCATACTAGGAAACAGGAAGAGAAGGCCCAACCAAAAGAAAAAAACTAAATATCCTGATGAGATACAGGATTTAAGACAACTAATCAATGGCAATCACACAAATCTCCTAAATCCATTCAAAGAATTGAAGGAAAATATGACTAAAGAGATAAAGGATATTAAGAAGACACTGGGTGAACATAAAGAACAATTTGAAAGCTTGCAAAGAAAAGTAACAGAGCTAATGGGAATGAAAGACACAATGGATGAGACTAAAAATACATTAGAGGCTCATAAGAGCAGATTTGAATTGCTCAAAGATAGAATTAGTGATTTTGAGGACAGAACATCCAAACTGGAAAAGACAGGAGAACAGAAAGAGAAGAGAATGGAAAAAATGGAATACGGTCTCAGGGAATTGAATGACAATGTGAAATGCATGAATATACACATTATAGTTGTCCCATAAGGAGAAGAGAATGGAAAAGGGGCAGAAAGAATATTTGTGGAAATAATGACTGAAAACTTCCCTACCCTTATGAAAAACATAAATATCAATATCCAAGAAGGACAGAATAAATCTGAATAGACCTACTCTGAGACACTCATTGCTCAGAATGACAAATATCAGAGATAAAGAAAGGATTCTGGAAACAGTGAGAGAAAAACAAATCATCAACATATAAGGGAACCTCAATAAGATTAATTGTTGACCTTTCCTCAGAGGAAAGAAGAAAGCGGTATGATGTATTTAAGGTACAGAAAGAAAAAAAAACCTGCCAGTCAAGAATTTTGTATCCAGCAAAACCGACCTTCAAAAATGAGGGTGAGGGAAGCGGATGTGGCTCAAGTAATTGGACTCCCGTCTACCATATGAGAGGTCCAGGGTTTGTTTCCTGGGGCCTCCTGGTGAAGGGTGGGCTGGCCCACCTGGGTGAGCTGGCCTGCACGGAGTTCTGGCCCATGCAGGGTTGCTGGCCCATGCAGGAGTGCTGGCCTGCATGGAGAGCTGGTGCAGCAAGATGATGCAACAAGGGGAGACACAGAGGGGATACAATAAGAGACACAGCAGACCATGGAGCTGAGGTGGAATAAGAGATTGAGCAGCCTCTCTCCACTCCGGAGGATCCAGGATCAGTTCCTGGTGCCTCGTGAAGAGAAGACAAGCAGACACAGAAGTACACGCAGAGAGCAGACAGCGAGCGCAGGACAACGAGTGGGGGGTGAGGGGGTAGGAAAAAATAAATAAATGAATCTTTAGAGAAAAAAAAATGAGGGTGAGTTTAAAGTCTTCACAGACAAACAAAAACTGAGAGAGTATGTTAATAAAAGACCAGAATTACAAGAGATACTAAAGAGAGTGCTGCAGCCTGAAAGAAAAAACAAAGGTGAGAGATTTGGAGAAAAGAGTACAAATGAAGATTATTAGGAAGGGTAAATTAAAGGGTAAAATGACAGACAATAGTAAGACATGACAAAGGAAAGCCAAAGGATAAAATGGATGAAGTAAGTAAAGCCTTTGCAGTAATAACATTGAATGTTAATGGCTTGTACTCCCCAATCAAAAGACATAGACTGATAAAATGGATTAAAAAATGAGCCATCTATTTGCTGTCTCTAAGAGAGTCACCTCAGATGTAAGGGCACAACCCACTTTGAAAGTGAAAGATTTGAAAAAGATATCCCATACAAATAGTAACCAAAAAAGAACTGGAGCAGCAATAGTAATATCGGAAAAAATAGATTTTAAATGCAAAACTGTTACAAGGGATGAAGAAGTTCATTATATATTAATAAAAGGGACAATTCACTGGGAAGAAATAACTATACTAAATATTTATGCACCTAACCTGGGTGCCCCAAGATATATGAGACACACACTGGCAAAATTGAAGGGAGAAATAGATGTCTCTACAATAATAGTTGGAGACTTCAATACACCACCCTCAGCATTGGACAAAACATCTGGACAGAAGATAAATAAATAGAGAGCTGGAATAATATGATAAATGAACTATACCTAACAGACATTTATAGAGCATTACACTGCAAAACAGCAAGATATAAATTTTTTTCAAGTGCTCATGGATCCTTCTCCAGGATAGACCACATGTTGGGTCACAAGACAGGTCTCAATAAATTAAAAAAGACTGAAGTTATACAAAACACTTGCTCTGATCATAATGGAATGAAGTTGGAAGTAAATAATGGACCAAAAAAAGGAAAATTCATAAATATATGGAGATTAAACGACACACTCTTAAATAATCAGTGGGCCAAAAAAGATAGCAAGAGAATTCAGTTAGTATCTTGAGGTGAATGAAAATGAAAACACAACATATCAAAACCTATGGGGCACTGCTGAGAGGGAAATTTGCAGCCCTCAATACTTACATTTAAAAAGAAAGAGCCAAAATTGAAGATCTAACTGCACATCTGGAGGAACTAGAAAAAGAACAGCAAACGAATCCCAAACCAAGCTAAAGGAAAGAAATAGTAAAGATAAGAGCAGAAATAAATGAAATTGAGAACAAATGAAACAGTAGAATCAATAAAACCAAAAGTTGGTTCTTTGAAAAGATCAACAAAATTGACAAACCCTTAGCTAGACTGACAAAGAAAAAAGAGAGAAGATGCAAATAAATAAAATCAGAAATGAAAGGGGGGCATTACCACTGAGCCCAAAGAAATAAGAGAGATCATAAGATGATACTCTGAACAGCTGCTCGTCAAAAAACTAGACAAAGTAGATGAGATGCACAAATTCCTAGAAACACATGAACCATCTACACTGACCCTAGAAGAAATAGAACAAAAAACCAATCACAAGCAAAGAGATTGAAACAGTCATCAAAAACCTCCCAGAGGTGAGAAGCCCAGGACCAGATGCTTCACAGGTGAATTCTACCAATCATTCAAAGATGATCTAATACCAACCTTGCTCAAGCTCTTCCAAAAAATTGAGCAGGAAAGAATGCTACCAAACTCATTCTATGAAGCCAACATCACCCTAATACCAAAACCAGATAAAGATAGTACAAAAAAAGAGAAAATTACAGACCAATATCTCTAATGAATATAGATGCAAAAATCCTCAACAAAATACTTGCAAACCAAATCCAAAATCACATTAAAAGAATTATGCACCATGATCAAGTGGCTTTTATCCCAGGTATGCAAGGGTGGTTCAAAACAAGAAAAGCAATTAATGTAATAAATCACATTAATAAATTGAAGAAGAAAAATCACATGATCCTCTCGATTGATGCGGAAAAGCATTTGACTAAATACAGCATCCTTTTTTTTAAAAAAAAGATTTATTTTATATGTTTATTTATTTCTCCCCACCCCCTTGTTGTTTTTCACTTGCTGTATCTGTTCATCTTCCTTGTTTCTTTAGGAGGCACCTGGAGCCGAACCCGGGACCTCTGATATGGGATGGAGGTGCCTCATTGCTTGAGCCACCTCCACTCCCTGCTTTATTGTGTTTCTCTTTATGTTTTTCCTCCCTGCATCTCTTGTTGCATCATCTTGTTGCATCAGCTTGCCACGCCTGCCGGTTGTGTCAGCTCGCTGTCTTCTTTAGGAGGCACTGGGAACCTCTGCTCCCTGCTTTGTTGTGTCTCTCATTATGTTTTTCCTTCTTGTATCTCTTGTTGCATCAGCTTGCTGTGCCTGCCCGTCATGCCAGCTCACTGTCTTCTTTAGGAGGCACTGGGATCTGAACCAGCGACCTCCCATCTGGTAGGCAGGAGCCCAGTCGCCTGAGCCACATCTGCTTCCCACCTTTCTTGATAAAAACTCTCCAAAAGATAGGAATAGAAGGAAGCTTTCTCAATATGGTAATGTGCATATATGAAAAACCTACAGCTAACATTGTACTCAATGGTGAAAGACTGAAAGCTTTCCCGCTGAGATCAAGAACAAGACAAGGATGCCCACTGCCACTGCTGTTATTCAATGTTGTGCTAGAAGTTCTAGCTAGAGCAATTAGATTAGATAAGAAATAAAAGGCACTCAAATCAGAAAGGAAGAAATAAAACTTTTGCTATTCGCTGATAATATGATCCTAAATCTAGAAAATCCTGAAAAATTCACAAGAAAGCTACTAGAACTAATAGATGAGTTCAGCAAAGTGGTGGGATACAAGATTAATATGCAAAAATCAGTAGCATTTATAAACACTACTGATGTGCAATCTGAGGAGAAAATCAGAAAAAAATTCCATTTATAACAGTGACTAAAAGAATCAAATATTTAGGAATAAACTTAACCAGAGACATAAAGGACCTGTATACAGAAAACTACAAAACATTGCTAAAAGAAACCAAGTGAGACTTAAATTAATGGAAGGACATTCTATGTTCACGGACTGGAAGACTAAATATTGTTAAGATGTCAGTTCTACCCAAACTGATTTACAGATTGAATGCAATCCTGTAAAAAATCCCAATAGCCTTTTTGGCAGAAATGGAAAAACCAATTATAAAATTTATTTGGAAGGGTAAGTGTCCCTGAATAGCCAAAAATATCTTTAAAAAGGAGAATGAAGTTGGAGGACTCTCACTTCCTGACTTTAAAGCACATTACTTAGAAACAGTGGTAAAAACAGGATGGTACTGTCATAAGGATAGACAGACTGACCAATGGAACCGAATTGAGAACTCAGAAATAGACCTTCACATCTACAATTTTTTTTTTTTTTGAGGTACTGGGGCCTAGGAATTGAAACCAGGACCTCATATGTGGGAAGCTGGCACTCAACCACTGAGCCATGTCAGCTCCCCTGAGTTGTTTTTTTTGTTCATTTTGCTTGTTGTTTGTTTTTGTTTTTTTTTATCTTAGAGGCACTGGGAATCGAACCCACAACCTCCCATGTGGGAAGCAGGTGCTCAACTGCTTAAGCCACATCCATCCCCTCAAGTTTTTTTTTGACAAGGCGATCAAACCCTCTCAGCTGGTCCAAAACAGTCTATTCAACAAATGGTGCTGGGAGAACTAGATATCCATATCCAAAAGAAAGAAAGAGGACCCCTATATCATACCTTATATAAAAATTAACTCAGAATGAATCAAGGACTTAAATATAAAAGCTATGACCATAAAATTCCTAGAAGAAAATGGAGGAAAACATCTTCAAGATCTTGTGGTAGGTGCTAGTTTCTTAAACCTTATACCCAAAGCACAAGAAACAAAAGAAAAAATAGATAAATGGGACTTCCTCAAAATTAAACACTTTTGCACCTGAAATGACTTTGTCAAAAGGGTGAAAAGGCAGTTGACTCAGTGGGAAAAAATATTTGGAAATCACATATCTGATAAGGGCTTAAGATCCATTATAGATAAAGAGATACTTTAACTCAACAATAAAAAGACAGACTAACCAATTCAAAAATGCGCAAAAGATTTGAGTAGACATTTGTCCAAAGAAGAAATACAAAAGGTGAAAAAACACATGAAAAAATGTTCATAACTAGTGATTAGGGAAATGAAAATCCAAACTACAGTGAGATATCATTTCACACCTATCAGAATGGCCACTATTAAAAAGTCAGAAACTACAAGTGTTGGAGAGGATGTGGAGAGATAAGAACGCTTTTTCACTGTTAGTGGGAATGTAGAATGGTCCAGCCACTGTGGAGGACTGTTTGGCAGTTCCTAAAGAAGTTGAATATAGACTTGACATGGGACCTGGCAATACCATTACTAGGTATATACCCAGAAGAACTGAGAGCAGTGACACAAAAAGACATCTGCACACCGGTATTCACAGAGGCATTATTCACAATTGCCAAAAGATGGAAACAACCTAGGAGCCAATCAAGTGGTGCATGGATAAACAAATTGTGGTGTATACATATGATGGAATATTATGCAGTTGTATGACAACATGGATGATCCTGGAGGACATTATGTTGAGTGAAGCAAGCAAGACACAAAAGGACAAATACTGTATGATTGCGCTATTATGAACTAAATATATTGTGTAAACTCATGGAGTTAATTATTAAAATATAGGTCACCTGAAAATAGAGCGAGGGTAGAGAGTGGAAAGCTGAGGTTTAATCTGTGCAGAATTGGTAAATAGGTTGTTTGTAAATCTATGGAATTGTCAGTAGAAATGGTGAAAGCACATCATAGTGTTTGTAGGTAGCGGTTCTATTATATGAGTATGAGTGGTTGAAAAGGAAAGTCTAAGGACATGTATATTACTAGAAGGAAAGCTAAAAAATATAACATGGGACTGTATAACAGTGAAACCTCATTTTAAATATGAATATGGGTAATATTGCATATATAAGACTGTTTATACAAAGTATAAATGCAAATAAACTAGAGAGACAGAAACAGAATAGCAGCTATGTACAGCAGGGGAAGCATAGAGAGATGGAGAGGTGATGAAGTTTTTTTTTGTTTGTTCATTTGTCTATTATTATTTTGATTATTATTATTGGAATAATGAAAATGCTCTAATAATGATTGAAGTGATTGCACAACTATGTGATTATACCAAATACTATTGATTGTACGCTTTGGATGGATTTATGCTTTATTCATATGTATCAATAAAATTTATTTGTTAAAAAAACAGAAATAGCAGAATTAGAATATTGTAAAAATATTAAGTAAATACTATAAATTAAAAATACTTAAATGATTGGAGCCATTACAGGACCAGGTGCCATTGATTTTATTTTAATTATGTACATTTATTATTTTTACAAAATATTTTTAATGTAATGAAAATATCACAAATAATATTTTTATAATTTATTCATTTCCATTTTTAATCTCTTGCATTTAAACTTTGTGAATAAATGTTGGATTTTGAAAAAACTTGTTAAAAAAAGGATATTATTGAGACATAGGAAAAACTGGAATATAGACTATAAGCTTTATATAACATTAAATTTCTTCACTTGAAACTGCCCTTAAGGTGATAACATAAGTGACTATCCTTGTTCTGAGGAAATGTACACGGCAGTATTCAGTGATCAAGGAGCATGAGGCATACAACCTACACTCATGTGTTCTGACAATGGATTGCTAAATAGACGGATGATTAGAGACAGACAGATGGATTGATAGAATGATATGGCATATGTGGAAAAATGTTAAAACTGGTGGATCTGGGTGTCTACGGGAAAGGGGTATGTTGGAATTCTCTGTATGGGGTTTGTATTTTTTTTTTTTGTTACCGTCCTGTAAGTTTGAAAGCATTTCAAACTAAAAAATAATTAAAATAAAGATTGCAATACTTTCCAGCTGGCCTTGCTGGGGTTATAAGTATATAAGTATATAAGTATATAAGTCAGGTCACTGGCTGGCAGTCCTACCAATGCAAAACTGGGCTGCTGATAAGAAGGGGGATAGCTGATGGGAGGCAAAAATGACAAATGTCCACTGCAATCATTAATTTTTTTTTACATTTTTAAAAACATAGGTAATACCACTTAAAAGTAAAGCAAACATAGAAATCCCTCATTCAAGAAGTAGAGGCCACCAAGAAATTTTCCCATAATACAAAATCTATTATTCCTTTAATTCTGATTATACAATGAAGGCACAGACACACACACATACACTCACACACATCCACCCAAAAATATGAGTAAAAATTGTAGCTTAAGTATTTAAGTTTGAATCATATTTAGCCTAATAAGGGGTTCATTCATTCATTCACAAATACTTTTAAGCACTGTTTCTAAATATGGAGGATACAGCAACTATTTTTTGTTTTTTAATCCTTGCCTCATTTAACTTACATTTTAGTCAGATGGCAATACTCTTTTTTTTTAAGCTTTATTTTGTACATTTAATAATTGAAAATACAAACAATTAAAAACTAAAAAGAAAACACAGTTGAATAAAAACATACATTTCTCAATTAAATGTACTGGATACATATAAATTTTTTTTGAATCATACAATATGTTACACAATATATTTGGTTCATAGTAACCCAATCATACAGTATTTGTCCTTTTGTGTCTGGCTTGCTTCGTTCAACATAATATCCTCCAGGGTCATCCATGATGTCATATGCTTTACGACTTCATTTCTTCTTACAGCTGCATAATATTCCATTGTGTGAATAGACCACAGTTTGTTATTCTAGTCATTGGTTGATGAATACCTGGGTTGTTTCCATCTTTTGGCAATGGTGAATAATGTTGCTATGAACATCGGTGTGCAGATGTCTGTTGGTGTAACTGTTCTCAGCTCTTCTGGGTATATACCCAGTAGTGGTATAGCAGGGTCATGTGGCAAGTCTATATTCAACTTCTTTAGGAACTGCCAAACAGTCCTCCACAGTGGCTGTACCATTCTGCATTCCCACCAACAGTGAAGAAGTGTTCCTATCTCTCCACCTCACCTCCAACACTTGTAGTTCTCTGTCTTTGTAATAGTGGCCATTCTGATAGATGTGAAATGATATCTCATTGTAGTTTTGATTTGCATTTCCCTAATCATGAGTGACGCTGAATATTTTTTCATGTGTTTTTTCACCTTTTGTATTTCTTCTTTGGACAAATGCCTATTCAAGTCTTTTGCCCATTTTTAAAATCAGGTTGTTTGTCTTTTATTGTTGAGTTGTAACATCTCTTTATGTATTCTGGATATTAAACTCTTATCAGACATGTGATTTCCAAACATTTTCTCCCATTGATTCAGCTGCCTTTTCACCCTTTTGACAAAGTCCTGTGAGGTGCAAAAGTGTTTAATTTTGAGGGGGTCCCATTTATTTATTTTCTCTTTTGTTGCACGTGCTTTGGGTGTAAGGTCCAAGAAACTATCACCTACTACAAGGTCTTGAAGATGTTTCCCTACATTTTCTTCTAGTAGTTTTATGGTCCTGGCTTTTATATTTAGGTTTTTGATCCGTTTTGAGTTGATTCTTGAATAGGGAGTGAGATAGGGGTCCTCCTTCATTCTTTTTGTTATAGATTTCCAGTTCTCCCAACACCATTTATTGAAGAGACCATTTTGTCCTGTTAACATTAACTTGGTAGGTTTGTCAAAAACCAGTTGACTGTATAGGTGAGGGTTTATTTCTGGATTCTCAATTCTATTTCACTGATCGATGTGCCTATCTTTATGCCAGTACCATGATTTAAAAAAAAAAAGATTTTATTTATTTGTTTATTTATTTACTTTTATCCATTTTTTTTAACACCCCCCCATTTTTGCTGTTTCTATATTTTTCTTTGTTTTATCGGGAGGTCCCAGGGATTGAACCCAGGTCCCTCCATATGGGAGACGGACACCCAACCATTTGAGCCACATCTGCCCCCCAGTACCATGCTGTTTTGACCACTGTAGCTTTGTAATATGCTTCAAGGTCAGGCAGTGAAATTCCTCCCACGTTGCTCTTCTTTTTTAGAATGCTTTTGGCTATTCAGGTGCACTTTCCCTTCCAAATGAATTTGTCAATTGCCTTTTCTAATTCTATAAAGTAAGCTTTTGGCATTTTGATTGGTATTGCATTGAATCTATAAATCAGTTTGGGTAAGATTAACATCTTCACAATATTTATTCTTCCAATCCATGAACACAGAATGTCTTTCCATTTGTTTAGGTATTTTAAGATTTCTTTTAGCATTGTTTTGTAGTTTTCTGCATATAGATCTTGTACTTCTTTGGTTAAAGTAATTCCTAGGTATTTGAGTCTTTTTGTTGCTATTAAAAATTGAATTTTTCCCCTGATTTCCTCCTCAGATTTTTCAGTTCTAGTGTACAAAAACATTACTCATTTTTGCTGTTGATCTTGTACCCTGCCAGTGTCATTTATTAGCTCAAGTAGCATTGTCATGGATACTTCAGAATTTTCTAAGTACAGGATCATGTCATCTGCAAACAGTGAGAGTTTTACTTCCTCTTTTCCTATTTGGATGCCTTTACTTTTTTTTCTTGTCTAATTGCCCTAGCTAGAACTTCTAGTACGATATTGAATAACAATAGTGAGAACGGGCATCCTTGTCTTGTTCCCAATCTTAGAGGGAAAGTGTTCAATCTTTCCCCATTGAGTATGATGTTGGCTGTGGGTTTTTCATATATGCCTTTTATCATATTGAGGAATTTTCCTTCTATTCCTATCTTTTGAAGGGTTTTTATCAAAAAATGATGTTGGATTTTGTCGAATGCCTTTTCTGCATCCATTGAGATTATCAAGTGGTTTTTTCTTTTCAATTTGTTAATGTGGTATATTTCATTGATTGATTTTCTTATGTTGAATCAGCCTTGCATACCAGGAATAAATCCCACTTGGTCATGATATATGTCTTTTGATATGCTGTTGGATTCGATTTGCAAGTATTTTGCTGAGGAGACTCTCAATAGACAAAACAAGTAAATTATATAACATCTTAGAAGGTGACAAAAGGAAGAAAAATAAATAAGGAAGGAAAGGAGTGTCAGGGCATGGTTACAAATTTAAAGAGAGTGATTAAAGAAGGGCTCACTGTGATGGTGATAATGGAAAAAAGGCTTGTGGGAAGACAGGGAGTAGGTCAGGAAGAGAGTCAGAGAAAAGTGTTCTAGCAGAAGGAACAGTAAGTAGAGGCAGGTGTATGCCCGGGATGCTCAAGGACCACGGGAGGCTTGTGGGGCCAGAAGCACTGGAGTGAGGCAGGCGGAGGGGTTGGAGGTGAGGTCAGAGGCAAGAGGGTGGCCAGATCATGCCAGGCCTTTTTCTCTGAGATGGGAAAACCACACTGCCCCCACCTAAAAATTCACCATTCCCTTGAATCATCTTTCTATTAAAAAAATCTACCAAATATATCAAGACATTATTCTCTATCCCAGCTCTCAAAGCCTATCTATACTCTTCCTAGACTACTAAAGTTTTCTGTAATATCCAGGTACCACCTAATTCCTGGAACATTGCTTTCCAGCTATATCAGCCAGTGTCCAACCAGGAGATAGAAACCACACAGTAATTTTAATAGGGAAAGTTTAACTATAACAGGGATTAGAGTAATGAGGGATGAGCAGTAGGAAGAATAAGAAGTAAAGAAAACTAAAGAATCAGTAAGCACAGATGCAGGAGCAGCTACCACCCCTAGGGCTGAGGGAGAGTGCCCAGGGAAGACCCCTCCACCTTCCTCCTAGGCCCAAGATCCAGACCTTGTTGGAGAGAGCACGAGCATAGCTCACTGGGTAGAGAGGAACCTCCAAGGTGCCATGCTGGTGGAACCTGCTGGAAATCCAGCCTCTGGAGTTCCAGGAAGAGCCATCCAAAGGGAGGTGCCATGCCTTGGAGTTTACTGCAAAGCTGCATGAGGGGCTGCCAGGAGAAGCTGCTGGAGGCTGGCTGCCGCTGGCTGCCACATGCTGCAGGAGACAAGTGCTGGAGGAACCATCCACTAAAGGAGCTAGACTCTGGAAAAGCCACACTGTAAGAACTGAGTGCTGAAGAAAGCTGTTCTCTGCAGGGGCCTGCAGGTAGAAGCCACACACAGTGCAGGAGCCGGCCAAGAGAGAACACCAGAACCAGACAGAAAATCCCCCTCCTCCTCCAGTATCTCTCTAAAACCCTCTCCTGACAAAGCTTAACATCAGGCCAGCTAGCAAAGGAGAACTATTTCAAAGGCCCAGCTACATTTTTATAAAGCAGGCAATGAAGGTTAGATTTGAACCTGAGAAGCAATAAACTGATAACTAGCAAACCAGCATTTCTCATTTGGATTCATAAACTATTGATGAACTGCTATAATATACTTCTCTAAGTATTTCTACTTTCCAATGCAAGTTATTCTCCCACCCAAAAAGAATACCAAACCACACCTAAGTGTGAAGCTCCAGATTCTGAAATATAGAATATAGTCTACCCATTCTGAAAATTCTATACCTAGAATCTTAAGGATACCCAAATAGCTATTTAGAGCACTAAGGAGTCCCATCGTTAGAGAATGCTCTGTGTGAGTCTGGGTTCAAAGGGTTCTATATAATCGTAAACTCATTTTTAAATTTTTATTCACTTTAATTTCTTTTTTCTTGGTGTTTTCTTTTTCTGAATAAGGCACATAATTGCTGGCCTCCTTAAATCAGATATATTTATGAATGAATGGCCCAGTAAGATATATCATGATGGTAAGAGAATCAGCTCTATGGTCAGACAGACCCAGTTTTAAATTCTGACTTCATCACTTGCTATATGTGTGGCCTTAAACAGACCACTTAATCTCTATGTGCCTCAGTATCGTTATCTCTGGTCAGGACAATAACACCCACCTTGGAGGATTAAAAAAAGACTTGCCCCAGAGAAATTACCTATTTTAAAACATGGCCTGAATCTGTGAACTTTGCTGCTCTGGTTTATGTTAGGCATTTTACTCAACTGCTCATGGTGGAAATCGTAAGCCTGTCAAGTTAATTCAAACTTTCATTCCAAAACACAGACCCAGAAGCATTCACTAAAGCTTTGTAAAATATTCCACTAATTACTATAGAATTTCTAAACAGTATTCCAGAGTTGTTGGGAGAAAACAGTAATGGGCACAGACACCAAAGGTTAATAGAGAGTTTCAGAAACATTAGCTCTCCCTTGCCGCCTTCCTCTTACTTTTGTTATTCTTTACAACGACAAGTGTTTTTAAAAAGTGAAATTCCCTTCCTTTTTAAAAGTGTCTTACTGTAATAATTCAATTCTCAACTTAGAAAGTTCAAGTAACTACTTATGGGAAAGTAAGCACATACAATGTAGCCATAAAACAAGCTTACCAAATGGAATGAGACATTGTGCTAAAGAACTGTGAGCTCACATCTGAGAGCTGCGCCCTTTGGTTGGAACCACCAGATGAACTCAGTCTCAAGTTTCTCATAACATTAGACAAGTTGCTAGAACTTGCATACAGTTTAATCTGATCTCAATTTCCAAAAACTACAATAGACTTTCTGGGTGTATGTTCCTTTGACTCATTTCATATCATCATTTTTCATATCCAGACCAGACATGATGCAAGTATTTTTTTCTGCTTTTTAAAGTAGATGTCAGCCAGAGGGGAATGTGGCTCTTCCTTGGCAAGAGGTTTCTGGAGTTTCTTCTAAGCCAACTGAGCTCTTGGCACAAAATCAGGCAAACAAGAGAATAGTGTTACCCAGGTGTTAGACTAATTACTAATTTAACCATAAATGCAGAAAAGAGAAATATTAATCCTCGATGCAAGTTGTTGTGTTATTACAGAATCCATCAAAATGAAGTAATGACCCTACTTTGCTCAGAGGTTAACTGTACAAACGGTACCATATTGACCGAATGTTAATGAGTTGTGCGTGTGGCAGCGGATAAACAGGAGATGACAGAAGGAAACTATTGGAATAGGTAGATAATTACAATGAAAGTAATGCCTTGGATAATGAGCAGGATTCACTTCACATCTTCTCAGTCACAGCACAATTTCTCTAGCTCCGTTTATAGTAATCTTTGGGATTATTTGACAGCAACATGACATTTTGACTTTGGAACAAATTTTTCTCATAGAAAGCACAATTGCCCACTGATATTGTGATATATAATTAGAGACAGCCGTGCTGAGCAATTTAGATTTTTTTAAACATACAAACAGTGGCTATGTTGATCATTAACCAAGGAGATTCTTCAGTCCTTGTACACAGCCCCCTTGGTTTAAATGCCTTGGCCATATGCAAAATGACGCATTCTGAGATTTTTAAATTGCCTGTCATTTAAATAAGAAGTTTCAAAATTTTAAATATAGGAGAAGCCTGGAGGCTGAAACTAATATCCATGGTGGATCAGATCTTTATTATATGCAGAGACTGAGTTTCAAGGAACATTATTTGGCTCATATTCTATCTAAATCCATTTAACAAAAAAATCCATATTATAAAGGAATTTTATGAAAGTGTAACATGTAATATACCGGAAATATGTGTGAATTCCTATGAGTCCAGTTGTTTTATTTAAACTTATTGAGGTATCAGTAATGTACCATGCCAGAAACCCTCTGTCTCTTTTCCAGGCTTTGCCAAGTTCAGAAAGGGAATTCTTTTCCTGGGGAGTGTGTGTGTGTGCACATATAAATATTTGTCCACTTTTAGCCACCTCTCAATTAACTGCAAGTAAAATGGCAAAGTTTTCATTCCACATTGATTTCACCCATCATCACACAAAACCACCCTCCTCTCTCCTCAGCATGTATTCCAGGGAAATCAGTGCATTTTAACAAGAGCCCCCTCCCACCAATAATTCTATGGGGAAGTTTAAAATAAATTGTTCACTGTATGTCAGAATCAAATAATTTAAGAATCAACAGTGTACTTTAAATCATGGAAAATGAGATAAGTGTATCTTCTTTTTGTAGTTTAAATGATATTTAAAACTTACTCAACATTGAAAACTGTATGTTCTATTACACATTATGACTATGTCATTAGTCAAAAGCAAAAAAAAACAAACAAACAAAAACCACAATAACATCTTAGTGGGATATTATTTGATTTCCAGAGACTAGCAGAAATACTAAAACTGCAATACTCATCTATAGTGTGGGATAATATAACCGCCTCGTAAGGTTGTTGTGAAGATTTAATGAGAGAAAGCAGAGGTCAGCAAGGTAAGGCCCATGAGCCAAATCTGGCCCACCACCTCTTTTGTACAGCCCACAAGGTAAGAATGGTTCTACAGCTTTTAAATGCTTGGAAAAAACAAAAGTAAATAACATTGCATGACATGAGAATTGCATGACATTTAAATTTCAGATTCCATACAATAGTTTTATTGGAACACAGCTCCCCTCATTTATTTACATGCTGCCTTCACACTACAATGGCAGAGTTGGGGAGTTGCAACAGAGACTATACGGTTTGCAAAACCTAAAGTATTTACTACCTGGCCCTTCTAGAAAAGGTCTTTCAGCTCCTGAGATAAGCATGAAAAATCACTTTTGATACATAACAGGAGCTTAATGGTTGATATCTATATACATAAATATAGCCTTAACATACTTTTATATATTACATGGACTAAAAGGGTTTGGTGATCTGCCCCTCCCCCCAGTGTTATTGAGTACAAAATGCAGTATGCAGACCCAGCTCCACAGAACAGCCAGACCCCTCTGGGGCCTTCAAAGGGCTTTCTGCAGTGAAAATGGAGCTGCATCTTCAGTGCCGTTTTAGATTATTGCTCAGAAACGCTCACTCTCTCCCCTACCACCTTCTTGGGTATAATGTACATTGGGATCGGCCAAATGACTTGCTTTGGACAAGGAATATTAGCAGACATGTCATGATCTACTAGAGTTCTCATTTTCATAACATTTTTTCTAGACCCCAGGTACAGGGGAAGCAAAAGTCATTAGAACAAGAAATAATTCACTAGTGAGCTGGCCACTTAAAAATGAGTCTCCGCTAGGGTCCTTCCCTGCTCATCACATCAATACCTTGATGTTCTCTCTCAAATGGCCAGTGTTTCTGACCTGATCGTACCCAAGGTCTACCCTCTAGCCTAGTGCCTGCAGTCGCAGCAGATGTTGAGGCTACATTTCTAGGTCTACAAGAACTGAAATAGCTTATTCACAAATATTAAGCCTCAATATTAAATTTGCTCTTTCTGCCGGCCACATGAAAAGAAAAATCTCTGGTGAAATCATAAAATGTAGTCAGCCGAGGCTGCAGCTCATTTATGCACAGGATCAGCGTCTCAGATTTTCATCTAGGATAGATTGTTTCCAAATTCACATGTTTAAAAGTAAAGAAAGGGGAGCGGATGTGGCTCAAGCAATTGGGTGCACGCTTCCCATATGGGAGGTCCCGGGTTTGGCTCCCGGTGCCTCCTAAAGAAGACGAGCAGATGCTGCAACGAACAGATGCTGCAACGAGCAGACGCTGCAATGAGCAGATGATGCAACCAGCAGACAATGCAACCAGCAGAGAGCGGGTGTGGCTCAAGCAGTTGGGAGGTCCCAGGTTCAGTTCCCGGTGCCTCCTAAAGAAGATGAGCAGACCATGAGCAGACAGATGAGGGAGCCATCTTGGGGGGATGGGGATGGGGGAATAAATATTAATAAAAAAAAGTAAAGAAAGAATTAAAAAAAAAGGACTA
Organism: Cabassous unicinctus; assembly: GCA_029593785.1. Classification (NCBI taxonomy): domain Eukaryota; kingdom Metazoa; phylum Chordata; class Mammalia; order Cingulata; family Chlamyphoridae; genus Cabassous; species Cabassous unicinctus. Next base: position 7,052 of record JAQZBX010030716.1, on the reverse strand, counting down.
ACAGTCATTTCAGCAGTAAATGGCCTATGGACCACCTTGACATTCTTTCCTAGGTCCCTAGTTTCTCAGCCACTATGTAATTTAAAAGGAAAAAATTGGATGAATGTGTTATCACCATTTATTGGACCACTGAGGAGTTTGGCCAGGTAAAATATCTTCTAGGAGGGGGCCTATGGTGGTTTGGAACTGTATGTACCCCAGAAAATCAGGTTCTTAAATTTAATACATTTCTGTGGGTGTGAACCGATTGTAAGACCTTTTGATGAGGTTACTTCAGTTGAGGTGTGATTCAGGGTGGGTCTTGGTCCTCCTACTGCAGTCCTTGGTAAAGAGGATGAAAACAGAGAAAAAGCCACAGAAACAAGAAGCTGAAATCAATGAAACCTGGAAGAGAAAGGAGAGACCAGCAGATGCTGCCCTGTGCCTTGTCAGAGGGGTCAAGGATGGCCGGCAGCAGGCCTTCAGGAAAAAAAGCATCTTCCTTGATGATGCCTTGATTTGGTTGGGTGATTTTAATGTCAGGTGTCTTAAAGCGATGTAAGCCTGAGGCATCCACCCCTACTCTGAGGAAGTATCTACCTGCCAAGGGGCTCCAGTACTAAGCCAGAGGGTCAAGGCATCCATGCTGGAGAGCGCTGGAGACTCCCTGACAAATTCTCGTCCTTTGTATTTGTTTTACTAGACTTCGTGCTTTCTCTTCCAGTAACACATTCTTTCACCTTGCAGTTGACCAGGCTGCAAATAGAATCGTAGGCTTCTGAAATTATGACTGGCATTTGGGTGGACTTCTCAGTTACTCATTTGCAGATGATTACTTAGGGTGGATTATCTTTTCTGACCATTTATTTTAGTTACTTAAATTTTTTCTTGTAATTTTATGTTTAGTCTTATCTTCAAGTTTTGGGGTTATCTTATTGCCAATGATGCAGTGACACAAGATTTGAAAATACTTGCTCATTCAGGCTCCCTGATATAAAATTCAAATTTTAAAAATCTATTGCTTGATTCAATGCTAGGCAGGAGGTCTTAATTCATAAAACAGACCATAACAAACTTTGAAAACAGAAAGTTAAGTAGAAGCATGATAATGCTTTTCCTAATTTCTATACCTTTGTGTTAATTGCCTTTTTAGCCATAAAAATGGTCTAATAGCGGAAAGCTAACTCTAATTAAAGTAGAGATGTAGCTTATTATCTTGGCATATGTCAAAATATAGAACTTAGAGTGCGTATTTGCTTAAAGTCAGTTCTCTTTCAGGAATTCACTTGAATACTATTACAGTAGAGATTATGGAGAAATTCTGGAAGAACTCAAACTAGAGAATCATCTTTAAAGAAAATTAAAAAGCCATTATTTCCATAATTTTATAATATTTTTACAAAAGACACACCCATTAAATTTTGCCAGGCCACTGTCAGTAGTGGACACTCTGAGGTAAAACCGCATGCTGCATTTCTTAGACTATATGAATTATGGGATGCAAAGTGACAGAATGTTTGCAACCTTATGAAACATGGCAAAGCAATGAAGCATTTAAGCTAAGATATTTTAATGGCCCAGTTTGTTCAGGGTGCTTAAGGGTAAAAAGTGATTTTACAGGATTTGTTACATTTACTCACCACAACCCCAAGTATTTACTAGCTTGTGGCAGATGTTTTCAGGATTATACTACTAACAAAGGAAAACATCAGGCATGTTTTTAATAGTCAAATCATAATTATAGAGAATTAAAATAGCATTTTAAATTAGAATAAAAGGACAAGGTTAGCATATTGTAAAAGATTATAATTAATGTATTAAGTGTAGGTACAATAATCTTATTTCATTCTACAATTACTCATTCTGCTTACAATAAGTAATTTGGTACCAGATTAAGACTGAACTTAACTTGGGAGGAAATGAAAGGCATCATTATTTAGTGTGTGGTGAGTAGGCAGGAGAGAGAATAAGCTGTATTTTAAGAGACCTTTGGAAAAAAATTCATTTTAAAAAGTGCCAAGACTCAGGTTTATTATTATTCTCCTGGGGAACACACTTTGAAATGATATTTTCACACAGAGTAGAATCTGAAATTTGAATCCTGTCATAGCTACGAAATGCTGAAAGTCCAGATCTCACAGGGAATAACATTTAAATATTAAATGTCTGTGTCCGAGGCAGAGATGATGAGAATAAAAACGATCCCATTTCACGTGAAATTTCTGTCCTTTGTTTTTTAAACTGGGTTAAATTAGCATTTTTTGTTCAGTTTGGACTAAAAGAATACAAAATAAATATGATAAGAAGCAAAGAGTTTGAAATTGTAATGTTCACATAGTCAAAATGATTGCCCTTTTCACTGAAGGTTCTTCTTTTCTTGGAAGCATGAGATTATTATTCAGAGGCTGTGGGATCAAAATAACTGACCCATCAGTCAAAGAGGATGCTTAGTGCTGTGGAGGGAACCACATGCTTATTGACTGAGTTTTTCACTTTGCAACAAATTGTTTTGGTGTCAGAGAAGTAGTTTTATAGTCAGTGCTGCTTGGTTCATCCCTTCATTTTCAGGACCTATTTCTTACACATTTCAGTCACTGGGTATCCCAAAGAGCTCCAGCCTTATAGAACCACCCTTTCCTCAAATATTTAAATAAATATAGCCAGAGGCCTCACATCCCATGTGTTAGGGTATTTGAGGACTACCCAAGCTCTTTATACCTTACTTATGTTTTGAATTAGTGGAGAAAAAAATACAAGAGAGTCAGCAGACAGGGGCTAAAATAACACACAGAAAAAGAGCAGGCTCTATAACAGGTCCACATTGCTGTGCAAAATACTTTGTCATTTGGGCCATGAGATGTAGCAGAACCAATGGTGCTTGAAGAGTCTGTGTAGATTAGGATGTATATGGACCCTTTGGCAGGTTCTTAAAGGTGAATTTTAGAACAAAACTCTGCCACCCTTTGTAGATAGCTATTCTCCTTTTGAGACACAGCTACTGGGCCTTAGAGACTCAACACTTGCTCTTGGGCCACTGAATGAACATAAGCCCTGAGCTGCCTCTTGTAAACTAGGGATTGTCTGGCCTACCATGCCATAAAGTTGGGCACTCATAGTAGCTCAGTTTGAGCAGGTCCTGAAGACACAAATAAGTTGCATGAGGAAGTGGCCCAGATGCTCATGGGCCCTCATCTCTCAAACCACTTGGATGGCCTCAGGGGGAGTTCCCTAAGGCCAACATTGGCTGAGGAAGAAAAAAATTCAGTTCTGGTTTACAGATGATTCTGTGTGATGTGCTGGCACAACCCTGAAGTAGACAGCTCAGCACTATCACCCCACTCCAGGGTGATTCTGGGGTGTAGGTAGTGAAGGGAAATGCCATCATTGGATTGAATTTCAAGGAGTATACCTAGTTATTTTTCCTGGGAGAAGAGATATCCTAGGTATGGAGCTACACTGATTCATAGACAGTGACTAATGGTTTGATTGAATGGTCAGGAAGGAACACAATCAGAAAATTGGTGACAAGGAAGTTTTTGGATAGACCTTTTTGAATGGGTGCAGAGTGTGAAGATATTTGTTGCATGTGCCTGCTCATCAAAGAGTAACCTCAGTAGAGAAGGATCTTAATAATCAGGTGGACAAGATGCTCTGTGGGCATCAATCAAGCTCCTTCCCCAGTCATCCCACCCTTGCTCAGTGGGCTCAAGAGCAAGAAGCCTTGGTGGCAGGGAGGGAGGTTTTGCATGGACTCAGCACATGGACTTCCACTCACCAAGGCTGATCTGTCTACAGTCACTGCTGAGTGCTCAACTTGCCAATGGGCAGAGACTAACGGAGAGTCCCTGATATGGCACCATTCCCCATAGGGAGCCACCTGGGGACAGATTGGTTGCATTGGACCACATCCATCATGGAAGAGGCACTGCTTTGTTCTCACTGGAAGAGACTCTTACTCCAGATATGGATTTGCTTTTCTTGCCCTCCATGCAAAAATCACCATCTGTGGACTTAAAAAATATGATTCACATCAAGGTATATCCCATAGCATTTCTTTGACCAAGGAACTCATTTAACAGCAACTGAAGTGCGGCAATGACTCATGCTTATGGAATTCACTGATTCTACCCTGTTCCCTATCCCTCTGAAGTAGCGGAACAGATAGAATGTTGGAATGGCCTTTTGAAGATTTAGTTTCCACGTCAGCTACATAGCAGCACCTTGCATGTTTGAGATCTTCCAGGTTGTGGTCCGTGCTTTAAATCAGTGACAAATATATGGTGCTATTTCTCCTATAGCTAGGATTCATGGGTCCGGGAATCAAGGTGTAAAAATTCACTATTACTGATTATGAGTCACTATATGTTCAAGTTAGAGTGAGGTGCCAGGCATTCATTTTTTGAAAAATTATTGTGGTGAAATATATGTAATATAAAATTCACCATTTTAACCTTTTTAAGTGCACAATTCAGTGGCATTAATTACATTTACAACATTGTGCTAATTACCACAATCCCTTATCAAAACTTTTAAAAATCATCAGTATTAATTAAGAAATAACTCCACAGTCCCTTCTCCCCCCAGCCCCTGGTAACCTCTGATCTACTTTTTGTCTATGAATTTACCTATTCCAGATATTTCATATAAGTGGAATGATACAATATTTGTCCTTTTGTGCCTGGCTTATTTTATTTAGTGTCATGTTTCCTAGGTTCATTCATGCTGCAGCATATATCAAAACTTCATTCCTTTTTTTGGCTGAGTAATATTTCATTACGTGGATATACCACATTTTGCTTATCCATTCATCTGTTGATGGATGCTTGGGTTGCTTCCACCTTTGGGGTCTTATGGCCAGGCATTCTGTAGTTCATGCACATTGTCATTGATCTGGTGGCTCATCTTGTTAGCACATGGCAGCAGCCAAGCCCCACAGCTCTTCTACCTCCTGCTGGATCACCTCTTTCAGCTCCTCCAAGTCTTAAGCCAGATGTGTGTACAGCTCTGTAGTGAAGTGTGCCAACTTCTTCAGCAGATCACCTGTGCTGTTGAATGGAGGTGGTGGGAGACAGATGAGGGCTTCAGTTTGTTCTTACTCTCCCCTTTTACAGACAACTTTTCCTCTTGACTGCTGGTTCTGAAGATCCACAGCACCTTCAGGCCCACTACAGACATGGAGGCAAAAACCTTCCACAGAATTCCTCACCAGCTCCCACAGCTGTAAAAGGTGTAATCCCTATAGTGAGTCCCCACAGTGATCCCGCTTGTCTGACAAGCCCTAAGTGACGTAGCCTCCCACCAATATCTCTGACAAGTCTCAGGGGAGGACTTGGTACTCTTAGCCATTTATTGGCCTAAATTTCTGCTTCTGCAGGATTTTCAAATTACCATTATCTTGACTCCTGTGTCTGATCTGTTCTCTATGTGCTGAATCAATCAAAATGTGGAACACCATGTCATTTCCTTAATTTACCTCAGGTACCACTCTTAAAAGCAGGGAATTTTTATAATGATTCCATTGTAAAAATGGGATTTGATTGAAGTGAAATATCTTGTGGCAGTTTGAGATTATTTATGAATCCCCAAAAGACATTATAATATTCCAAAAAACCTTAAATCCCTTCAGTAGGGGAGAGAGGGTGAAGTCTGGAGCTTGGTTGCTACCCAGATGTTTGATGAGGGTGGAACCAAGAAAATAGCCATTTGGCAATCCTGTGGAAAGGGTGGTCTCCTACGAGGCCCTAAGGAGAAGAAACCACCGTTTTAAGAATGACTCTGAGACTTTGAAATTTAATGGAGTATGCCCTGCAAGTTTTTGAACTGTTGGGGACAAGTGACACATGTTTTCTTCCCAAATTCTCCTTGTGATAATGCAAATGTTTATCCAGTGTCTGTCCTCCTGTATATTGGAAGCAGGTAACTTGTTTTGTAAGTTTCACAGGTCTATAGCCAGAGGAGACTTTGCCCCAAGACAAACTGTATTTCTGTAACTGTGGTGCCATTTTTTTTTCAAGATTTATTTTTTATTTATTTATACCCCCTGCTGCTTGTGCTCGCTGTGTGCTTTCTCTGTCCATCTGCTGTGTGTTTCTTCTGTGTCTGCTTGTCTCCCCTTTGTTGCGTCATCTTGCTGCTCCAGCTCTCCATGGGCATGGGCTGTCAGCTCTCGGCAGGCATGGGCCAGCTTGCTCTCACCAGGAGGCCCCAGGAACCGAACCTAGGGCCTCCCATATGGTAGATGGGAGCCCAACCACTTGAGCCACATCCGCTTCCCTGTGGTGCCATTTTGTACTTAGCATTGCTACTGAAGGGATTTCAGGTTTTTTGGAATATTGTAATGTCTTTACGGGATTCAGAGGGTGGAGTGTGGCAGTTTGAGATTATTTATGAATCCCCAAAAGAGAAAGAATATGTTTGTAAACTAATCTTTTCCTCTGGGTGTGATACCCTTTGATTATATTAAATTCAAAGGTTTTAAGTTTACTTGATAAAAGCAATTTAAGGCTTTTGATTTGACCACATCAGTAGGGCATGACTCAGGTTGAGTACCTGACCCCTTAGTGGGCTGATATAAATGGACACTCACTCAAGAATACACAGGAAGAGAGAGAGGTCCATAGATGCCAGAGGAGAGAACTTTCTCATGTGACAGAAAGGGGAAGGCTCAAACAGCTAAAGGCCTGGGGACAGATGAGCCATTTGCCTGATAACCTACAGAGGAAAGACCAGACAGAGAATGCCCACTGTAACCGTTGGGGAATTTGATGTAATTATGAATTCCAAAAATATAATTGGGTCATGCCTGTAATCTGATCTGTTAATCTGGGCATGATTGAATTATGATTAGGGCGCTGACTGGGCCATGTCAGTCAGCAGGGCGTTGAGCCCCACCCCCTGGTGGGTGGGGAATTGAATATAAAAGGCAAGGCAAAGAACAGAGTTGAAGCAGTCTTTTGAGAAGCAGTTTTGATGTTGGAAAGAAGGCCCCAGGAGAAGAGAAGTGAGCTGTTTGCCTGATCGTCTACAGCTGCCCTTGTGGAGGAAACAGGAGCTAAGCCGGGAGAGAAACGCAG
>JAQZBX010030715.1:0-26679 GCA_029593785.1 Cabassous unicinctus | reverse complement strand
AAACACACACACACACACACACACACACACACACACACAATTGGATAAAAAGTTATCTGGGTATTATTTGGTTAACATATTTTTAAGCAAGAAAGGTATATTTAGGAAGCTATGCTTTAAATATTTGGTTTCAATTCAGTAGTAAGTCTCCCCCTGGGCCCTTTCGTGACAGATTTCTATTGGTTCACTTCTAGCTGTTCTTGTTTTTTTTCCAGGGGCATTTAGGAAAATACCTTTTCCAGTGTCCCTCATCTTTGAAGTATGCACGTTGATTGGTTCTTATTTTTTAAATTTCTCCCATCCTTGGAGGGGTGAAGGTTGGGCCCTGGGGTCTTACCTTTTTGAGGCAGGCTTGTTTTGATTGTTTTTGGTTTATTAGAGCTTTGAATAAGGTCATTGCCTTCGTAAGTGCAGGTTTTCTTTAACTCAGTCCCTTTTGTGATAAACTTCACAGGCAATGCTAATTAAACAAGATATAGGTGCTTCTAGTCCCCCATCAATTTTCTGTAGCTTCCTTCTTATAACTGGAGAACTTTGGACAATAAAGATTATACTTAAAAGTCTGGTATTTTCTAGACTTTCTGGATCTATTTTAGTATATTGTCAATAGGCAGTATAAATTCTTTCTAGGGCCATGGAGGGACTTTCTTCTGATTCTAAATTAGCCCAGTCCCCAGCACCATTAACATTCCATTTAAGATTTTTTACTGGTACTGCTGATTTCTCTCTAGCATACACTGGGATGTTAGGATTTTTTTTTTTCTGTTTATCTGTTTCCTGCTCTGCTTCTTCATTTACTATTTTCCCTTCATCTCCTGTTGAACATAAGGCCTCAGTACCAGCCCAATTAAGGTTGGAATAATTAAGCTTTTTATTTTCTCTTGGCCCATTTTATAGAGTGGGCCACCATTTTCCCTCCTATGTAAATCTGACAGGGGGAATGAGGTAAGCATGTACACAAATTCTTAATCCGTTCTTATAGACATTTCCTGGAGAAGAAGAATTTTTTCTGGCTCAGCTATTGATCACAGAAAGCTATCCTGGCAGAAAGGAGACATAAAGTTTTTCCCTATAGAACCATAGTCCAGCCATTTTCTTTCTGATTTTAAGTTACATTGAGGTAAAAAAATTATTTCCTGCTTTTTCAGTCTTATAGATAAGATTTTTCTATCTTTCAAAAAGACAGCCTAAAAGGCTACATTTAATAATGCTAGTAAAATTAGAATTTCCCATTTTAAAGAATTTCAGTAACCAATAACCAATTAGGAATAATTGAGCAGTATAAATGCAGTTAAACACTAACTTAGCAGTTTAAACAGACATTGAACATTTACTATACCTAAGAAACACACCATTTAATGAACAGATACTTAACACTTCCTATATTCTGGGGTACTTTTCAGGATTATACTTAGACAAAATCAAGGTTTAGGAGTAGGCTCAGGAGTATACTTAACTGACAGACTTAATATTTAGGAGTATATCCAAAAGACAGACTTAGGTTCCAGGAGTAAGTTCCAGGAGTATATCTAACACATAGACTTAGGTTCCAGGAGTATACTTAACTGACAGTTTAAAGTGAGGACTTGAACTCCAGACTGAATGGTACCCCCAATGAAACAGGATAGAGTAGAGAGGTCAGAGAAAGAAGAATTATTCTGAAAGTTTAAAGGGACTTGAACCACTGAACTAAATTTCCAATTCACTTTTACCTTGGTGACCTGCTCACACAGACAGATATCTGGACTCCCGGCTGTAACTCTTTCTCTCTTTGTAATTTAAAGAACCTTTAGGGCCTGGAGTGCCAGTGAGACAGGAAAAATCCAATTGTTGAGCTTTTAGACCCTGAGGGTCTAGCAACTGCAGAAAGCATGATTACATGTTTACCTCTCTTGCTGGGGCCCCAGAACCTCAGGCAGTTGGACTTGTTCCTGGATGCCTTTGTCCTTAGTCCTGCCAGAGTCGCCAAATTTTAGTGAACAAAAGTGGGTTCTTTTCTCCCAATGCATCTTTAAAGTCAATCCCTGAGTTACCGGGGTTTCAAAGAGAGACAGTTTTATTGGTGGCACAAGCAATGGAGCACAGTGACCTTCTGGCCCAAAACTGCCTCCTGGATCTGCAGAAATTCTAGTATTTTATAACATCAGGATGCTAATGAGTAATTGGGGTGATGTTTGCACAGGTTCTTTCACTAAGAAATATTAAGGGACTGTAATGGGTTGGGGGTGGGTACTGACCAAGGGTGAGTCACAAAGTTACACCGATTATCAGAGATCAAGGCATCAGGGAGAAGGGGATACCAAAAACAAATATCAGCTACAAGGTTTTTCATATGGATATCAAAGAGAGAAAGGTGGGGTGGTCACTCTGTCAATAGAAAAGTTCATATACAAAGGTAAGATGTGTTTGAAGTAATCATTATAATAGCAGATATAAGTGGCCATATACAAGGATAAGATCCACCTGTAATAATCATTACAATGGCACAGACTTAGTCAGAAATGGCCACCTACAAAGGGTGAAGTCAGTCTAGGCAATTTCAGTCATTTCACATATTAATCTTCTTGGCTAATTTTAAAAGTATCTATATAATGTCTCAGTAATATAATTATTTGTCAGTTCTTAACCCTGTTGTGCTGAGGATAAACAGACACTTAAAAAGGGGGTTGCAAAGTAAGTTTATTGTGCTAAGGTTGCATTAATGCAGAAGAAGCACCAAGGAAGTTTCTTCTGGAAGGGGTGAGCTGGGGGAGCAGCTTATATGGCTGCTTGAAACAAAGGGAAATTTGCAGGGGGGGCAGAATGGGAAGGGATAAAGGGACATGATTTATGGTTACTACAGGGGTATAGGAGTGGTTTGGGCAGGGTGTCTTTGAGACCCAGTTCATTAATTAGTAAGCATGATGCTGATATAAGATTGTGGTCATTTGGTGATGTAAGACTGTGGCCTGTTTCCACCCAACTTTAAAGGGCATGAGTTGGAGCAGCGTAAGACCAAACACACTAGAGAAATGGTTAGACATGAGTTTTATTTTGACTTATGAATAGGAGAGACTTCCTTGATGGTGGTGGGTCAAAAAATGAACGAAGTTAGCACTCCACAAAGAAGTGAGGAAAGGAGGGGGAATATAAGGGGTCTCAGGACAAAGTCATTCCATAGAGTATGAGAACAGAGTTTCTGCAAAAGTTACATGAGGTGCACAAATGGGATGTTTGGTGATGTTATCAAAGGTAGGGAGTATACAACCTTGAGGGGATTAAAGTTTGCAGTAGGCCTGTTATTTTTAACTAGTAAATGACCAGATTAGGCTGGGTGGCTTAGTGCTTCAAATGGTGTTTCATTTAAGGGAGGGGGCATCCCGGTCCCTGGGCTCCCCCTTGGCCATTTGATGAAGATCAGCAGACTTTGCTGGTGTCAGCTTAAAGTGTTACAGTTCTTCCTCCTAAGCTGGGAGAGGGATTTTTATCAGCACCATAAAGGATTATTGGTATATCAGACTGCTTCAGTTAACCTCCATTTCTTCTTTATAATTCCCTGGATAAAATGGAAGTTCAAGCAAATCAAGATGGTTAGTAAAATTGATGCAGAAGAGGACTTATGGTAAAATGGTGCAAAAGTAGGTAGGCAGAGTCTGACCCTCTCACAATAAAAGCAGAGAGAAGGCAGGGACCTATCTAAAGGAGCAGCTTTGGATATATTATAGAATGAGAAAGTGCTCTGGGTCATCTGGAAAGATAAAGAAGCCAAAGGAAAAGCGTGAGTTGCTCGCCCCTGTGGCTGGAAATGGCATATATACCCCACCCTCAGGGCAAGTAGCCTTGGTGGAGCCCTTGGCTCACTACTGCCAATGGACTGGAAGGGGGCATTCCCTGGGAGAAAGAAGGGCCTGACAGAAGGTGGAGACTGGTTTCTTTGTGGTGAGTTTGGCCAAAAGGGAACCTGACCCATTGGGGAGTGGGGAAGGGGGATCTGCTCAAGGTAGGCTGTCACACCCAACTACCCAGAGAGAGAGAGGAACTAGATTAGGGAGGGGGTGGAGACATGTGCCTAATCAGCAGGACTCTAGCAAAATGTGGAAGTGTAAAAACCTGGGGGAAAGGGGGCAGATAGCTTTCTGAAGCCTAATTAACCTAAGGGGACAATTTAGCTCAGTGGAGTAATTCCCACCTTGCATATACAAGGCACCTGGTTTGACTCCCAGGTCTTGTTAGGGGAATGGCCCACCAGGTTATCAGTCATCCAGCTGATACCTTATGACAGGGAACATGTAGACATTATTTTGTTTTAGGTTTTCTTGGATCTGTTATTGTTTTGTAAAGGTTCATTCCTCCCCACACACCCCTTATTTTACTCACTAAAACCCAGTACATCACCTGCAGAGGGCAGGCTGGAGGGTGATTGATTGATGAACACTGGCAGCCTGAGGAGCTCCTTAGGAGCCTAAGAGGGAAGGCTGCTTTTCCTTGGTTGATTTTTCATTTGTTTCTTTGTTTTTGTTTTGTTTTGTTTTGTTTTTTTGGTTGCTGCTATCTTGTTTCTTGTTTGTTGTGCTTCCCCTTTCTTTGTCCCCCCCCCTTTTTTCTTTTACCAATTTTTTTCTACCTACATTATTTCTTTTCTTTCCTATATTTTTCTATATTCTGTTTTCTGTTGTTTTTCTTTTATTCCACCTCTTTTTGTTTGGTCTTCAATTTTTTTGTTTTTATTTCTCTTTCACTTTTTCTCTGTTTTCTTTCCTTTTTTCTTTTTTCTTTTTTCTTTTTCCTTCTCCTCTCTTCTCATCATTTCAGCCTTTTAATTCATTCCACGTATTTTTCTCATTTCATTTTTTTCTATACTACTTTTATTCTTATTTCTCTGTACTTTTTATGGTTTTATACTCATGTTAATTATTTATTTTCCTAGGTCTTGTACAATTCCTCTTTTAACTTTTAAAATTATTTCTATTATTATTTTCCTCTTCTTATCTCTTTCCTATTCTCTGGCCCTAATTTTTTTCAAGGGAACATATTACAACAGCAAGGAAATAGAATAAGAGGAATGAAGTGTCAAAGTGAAACCTTGCCACACACACACAACAGCAACAACAAAATAAAATCCTAGAGTAGAAAAAGAAGCTAACCAACCAAATAAACCAATCAAGATAAACAGATGCCTAGACACCAACAAAAAACTACAAGCCATACTAAGAAACAAGAAGACATGGCCCAGTCTAATGAACAAACTAAAAAACAGGAGGAGATGCAGAACATGGAACAACTAATCAGAGATGTCCAAACAAATATCATGAATCAACACTGAGAAGATACTGAGGAAATGGTAAGATACATAAAAAGATAATGGATATGATGGTGATGAATGGCACAATGCAAGAAAAAAAAAATACACTGGAAGCACATAACAGGAGATTTGAACAGGCAGAGGAAAGAATCAGCAATGTGGAATACAGTACATCTAAAATCAGACAGATAGTAGAATAAATAGATAAAAAGATAGGAAAAACCCAGCAGAGACTTAGGGACTTGAATGACAATATGAAATACACAAACATATGCATTATAGGTATCCCAGAGGGACAAAAGAAAGGAAAGGGGCCAGAAGGAGTGTTGAGGAAATAATGACTGAAAATTTCCCAACGCTATTGAGGCACATGGATGTACATGTCCAGGAAGCACAGCACACCCCAAACAGTATAAATCCTAACAGGCCTACCTCAAAATATATACTTGTCAAATTGTCCAATGTTCAAGACAAAGAGAGAATACTGAAAGCAGCAAGGGAAAAGAGATCTATCACAAGATAGATCTGATGATTAAGTGCTGATTTCTCATCTGAAACCATGGTGCAAGAATGCAAGGGTATGACATAATTAAGGTGCTAAGGGAAAAAAACTTCCAGCCAAGAATTCTCGATCCAGCAAAGCTGGCATTCAAAAATGAGGGAGAGTTAAAAAATATTCACAGATAAACAGAAATTAAGAGTTTGTCAATAAGAAACCTGCCACTCAAAAAATACTAAAGGGAGTTCTAAAGGTTGAAAGGAAAAACAGGAGAGAGAGATGGAAGAGAGTGTAAGAATAACTGAAAAGATAAAAAGAGAAATAACAACATATGGCATACATAAATCTAAAGAAAATATGGCTAATGTAAGTAAATCCTTGACAGTAATAATATTGAGTGTTAATGGCTTAAACTCTCCAATCAAGAGATATACTTTGGCAGAATGGATAAGGAAATATGATCCATTAATATGCTGTCTACAAGAAACTCACCTTAAACCCAGGGATGCAAGGGGGCAAATGTGAATGGGTGGAAAACAATTTTACATGCAAACAATAACCAAAAAGAAGGGTGGGAATAGCTATACTAATATTGGACAAAATAGACTTTAAATACAAAACTATTGTAAGAGACAAAGAAGGACACTATATATTAATAAAAGAGGTAATCTATCAGGAAGAAAAACAATCATAATCATTTATGCACCTAACCAGGGTGCCTCCAAATACATGAGGCAAACATTGGAAAAACTAAGTGAAGAAATAGATGCTTCTACAATTATAGTGGAGGACTTTAATACACCATGATCACCACTAGACAGAATAGCTCAACAGAGAATCAATAAAGAAACAGAGACCTTGAATAATACATTAAAGGATCTAGACTTAATAGACTTATACAGAAGATTATACCTAAATATAGCAGGATATATATTCTTCTCAAACATATATGGATCATTCTCAAGGATAGACCATGTGCTAGGCCAAAGAACAACTCTCAAGGAATTCAGAAAGATTTAAATTATACAAAATAATTTCTCTGACCACAATGGAATGAAGCTGGAAATCAGTGAGGGGCAGAAAAGCAGATTAGGCACAAAATATGAAGTTAAACAACAAACTCTTAGAAAATCAGTGGGTCAAAGAGGAAATTGCAAAAGAAATCAGTAACTACCTTGAACTGAATAAAAATGAACACACAACATATCAAAACTAATGGGATGCAGTGAAAGCTGTACTGAGAGGGAAATCCATAGCCATAAATGCCTATATTATAAGAGGAGAAAGATCTAAAATCAAAGACCTATCTGCAGAGCTGGAGGAATTCAAAAAAAACAACAACAAACTAACACTAAAGCAAGTAGAAAGAAGAAAATAAAGATCAGAGAAAAAGCTAAATGAACTCAAAAATAAGAAAGCCATAGATGAAATAAACAAAACAAAAAGCAAGTTCTTTGAGAAGATTAAAAATATTGACAAATCCTTAGTGAGGCTAACAAAGAAAAAAAGAAAGCAGATGCAAATACAGAAAACAAGAAATGAGGAAGGGGATATCACCACTGAACCCACAGAAATAGAGTATCATAAGAGGACTTTGAAAAATTGTATGCAAATAAGATGGATAATTTAGAGGAAATGGACAAATTCCTAAAAATACACAAGCAGCCAACATTGAGGAAAAAAGAAATTTTTGAACTCAACAGACCAATCACAAGTAACGAGATAGAATTAGTTATTAAAAATCTCCCAACTAAGAAGAGCCCAGGACCAGATGGCTTCACAGGTGAATTCTGCCAAACATGGAAAGAACTCTTCCATAAAATAGAAGTGGAGGGAACATTGCCTAACTCATTCTTTGATTTCAAACAAAGAAGCCACAAGAAAGGAAAACTATAGACCAATTTCTCTAATGAAACTAGATGCTAAAATCCTCAACAAAATACTTGCTATTCATATTCAACAACACATCAAAAGAATTATACACCATGACCAAGTGGGTTTCATCCCTGGTATGCAAGGATGAGTCATCATAAGGAAATCAATCAATGTAATATACCACATAAACAGATCAAAAGAAAAAAAATCACATGATAATCTCTATAGATGCAGAAAAAGCATTGGATAAAATACAGCACTGTTTCCTGATAAAAACATTTCAAAAGATAGGAATAGAAGGAAACTTCCTCAACATGATAAAGTATGTATATGAAAAACCCACAGCTAACATCATATTCAATGGTAAAATCTTAAAAGCTTTCCCTCTAAGATCTGGAACAAGACAAGGTTCCCTACTATCACCACTCATATTTAACACTGTTAAATTACTTGCTCAAGCACTTAGGCAAGAAAAAGATATAAAAGGCATCCAAATTGGAAAGGAAGAAGTAAAAATTTCACTATTTGCAGATGACATGATCCTATACCTTGAAATCCCTGAGAAATCTACAATAAAGCTTCTAGGGCTTAAAAATGAGTCCAGCAAATGGCAGGTTATAAGATTAATGTGTGAAAATCAGTAGCATTTCTGTACACCAATAATGAGGAATCTGAGGAGGAAATTAAGAAAAAAAATCCTATTTACAATAGCAACTAAAAGAATAAAATACCTAGGAATAATTTAACAAATATGTAAATGACTTGTATGCAGAAAACTATACAACACCGTTAAAGGAAATCAAAGAATATATAAATAAATGGAAGAATATTCCCTATCCATAGATTGGAATACTAAACATCATTAGGATATCTATCCTACCCAAATTGATTAAGATTTAATGCAATCCCAATAAAAACTACAACACCATATTTTACTGAATTGGAAAAGGTAACTATGAAATTTATTTGGAATGGCAAGGGGCCCTGAATAACCAAAGACTTATTGAAAAAGAAAAACAAAATCGGAAGAATCACACCACCTAACTTTAAAACACTACAAATCTACAGTGGTCAAAACTGCATGGTATTGGCACAAGGGTAGACATACTGACCAATGGAAATGATTAGAGATTTCTGATATGGATCCTTGCATGTATAGCCAAAGGATATTTAACATGGCCACCCAGTCCACTCAACTGGGAGAAAATGGCCTCTTTAAAAAATGGTTCTTAGAGAACTGGAAATCCATATCCAAAAGAATGATAAATGACCACAATCTCACACCCTATACAAAAATTAACTCAAGATGGAACAAATATCTAAATATAAAAGCCAAGACCATAAAGATCTTGGAAGATAATGGAGAGAAGCAATTACAACATCTTGTATTAGGAAATGGTTTCATGAACTTTAAACCCAAAGCACGAGAAATGAAAGAAAAAATAGATAAATGGGACCTCATCAAAATTAAAAACTTTTGCACCTCAAAGGAGTTTGTCAAGAATGTGAAAAGGCAGTCTACTCAATGGGAGAAAATATTTGGTAATCATATATCTGATAGGGGCCTAATATCAAGCATATATAAAGATACCCTATACCTCAAAAATAAAAAGACAAACTACCCATTTAAAAATGAGCAAGTGATTTGAATAAACACGTCTCCAAAGAAGAAATACAAATGGCTAAAAAGCACATGAAAAGATGCTCAACATCACTAGCTATTAGGGAAATGCAAATCATAGATACAATGAGATATCATCTTATACCCATTAGACTTGTGGCTATTAAAAAAACAAAGGACTATAAGTGTTGGAAAGAACATGGATGAATTGGAACACTTATCCACTGCTGGTGGGGATACAGAATGTTGCAACCATTGTGGAGGACAGTCTGGCAGTTCCTCAGGAAGCTAACTATAGAACTGCCATATGATCCAACAACCCCACTACTGGATATATACCCAGAAGAATTGAAAGCAGGGACATAAATAGATGTATGCACACGAATGTTCATAGTGGCATTATTCACTATTGCCAAAAGCTGGAAAAAAACCAAATGTCCATCGACAGATGAATGGATAAGCAAACTCTGGTATATACATACAATGAGTATTACTCAGCTGTTAAAAGGAATGCAGTATTAACACATGGGATAATATGGATGAATCTTGAAAACCCTATGTTGAGAGAAGCAAGCCAGGCACTGAAGGGCAAATATTACATGACCACATTGATACGAATTAAGCATATTGAGCAGACTCACAGAGCTAGAGTCTGGAAGATAGGCTATCAGGAGCCAGAAATGGTGTAGAAGGTTGTGAGCCAATGTCCATATGGGCAAAATACATGATAATGTGGAAAGGTATAGTTTTGCAGTAGATGGGCATGACAGTGATACAGTGGTACTCTTGGGTTGGGCAGTGCTGGCCTGTGAGGGGTTTAAGGTGGGAGGGATTGCACTGTCCACGGAACTTGGGGGAGGGTTGGGGGAGGGAGCAAATGAACTCTGGGAATTTGAGGGTATGTGGTTGAAACTAAAATGTTGGGAATTTTTTTTTGGCAAATATAGCAGGGTAGGGTTACTGGTTTAAGGTGATGGATGTGGGGTCATGCAAAACAGGGATCACCTGGGGCAGGCTTCCAGGAATTGTGTGAGTGTTCATCCTGTGAGGTATTAGTGGGTGGAGACCCACACAATGAATCAGAAGGTGTCGGACTCCCATCCTGGGGAGTCCTGCTGTGTTCTCAGATAGAAGGGTGGGAGTCTCTTGAGAGCATAGGCATGCCTAATAGGGGAGGACAAGCCAGTATGTCAAGCCCTCAATGTTGTTGCAAATATCTATGAATCTTATTCTTCAGTGAATGAAGCTTGGTGATTGCTATAGGTCCTGAGGGGAGGGGAAGGTAGGAATAGAATAGATGGAACATGGGGGATTTGGGGGGCATTGGAATTGCACTACATGATCTTGCAATGATGGATACAGGTCATGTTAAATTTGACAACATTTATAAAAGTGTATGGTCCAAAATGTAAACCATAATGCAAATCATTGACCATGGTTTGTAGCAATGCTTCAATATTTGTACATCAATTGCAATAAATTTACCATCCACATGTAAAATGTTAATAGGGGAAAGGAGAAAGGGGTGAAGACGTTGGGTATATGGGAATCCCCTATATTCTGTACGTGACTTTTCTGTAACCTAAATCTACTTTGAAGATAAAATGAAAAAAAAAACAAACAAGATACTGGGGCAATAAATGAAAGAAAATATCACTGTATATACAAGACAACAGTTCTTACAGTGATGAAAGACATAATGCCAAAATTTTTTAAATTTTATTTTTTTATTATTTCAAATTCTTTTTAATTTTTTGCATTTTATTTTTCATTTTTTAAAATAATTTGCAATATTTATTTTTCATTTTTAAAACTATCATTTCATATTCTTATTAATTTTATTCGATTATTTTGTTGGCTTCATTTTTCTACAAGTTTTGGATCACAGAAGGGTTACAACTTTGGCAGGAGAGGATGACTGGTGTTGGGTGACAGTGATGGTGGATGCATGGGAGGAAGCTCACTTGGGGCATACCTATAAGGCATATGAATGAGAAAGTGTTCATTTGGTATTGTCATGGTGGGTGGAGATCCACACAATAACTAAAAGAATATCCAATTCCCATCCTGGGGAGTTCTGCCACATTCTCTAATGGGACAGCAAGAATCCCCTAAGTACAGGGGCAGTGACTAGTGAAGGAGTATGGACCATTGACATGCCCTTGAAATTGATGACTGTATGTATGAACTTTTCTTTTGAAATTGAAACTTAGCCTAGTAATAGAGGTTGCCTAAGAGTTACCTCTTGAGAGCCTCCTTGTTGATCGAATGTGGTCTCTCTCTAATCCAAACTCAGCATATAAATGCACTACCTTCCCCCAGCATGGGACATGACTTCTGGGGATGAGCCTCCCTGGCACCGAAGGATTACTACCAAGCACCAACTAGCAATGCAACTGGTAAAAGACCTTGACCAAAAGGGGGAACGGGTAAAAACAAATGAATTTATATGGCTAAGAGGCTTCAAAGTGAGTTGGGAGATCATTCCAGAGGTTACACTCATGCACACCTCAGCAGTATGTCATTGACTGCCAAAGTAAATACTATCTCAAATACTGGTGCTCCTGGGGGCTCTGGAGACATCCAGATACTATAGGCAGGGCTGACAGATCAAGAGTTTGAAACCCTGCCAGTGGACCCTACTTTGGAATTTATGCTCCCCAGTGTGACAAAGTTGGACTCAATTGTGGTTTCCCTACACATGGATCTTCTGCCCCTTCTATTTGAACCTATAGTTAGTACTAGAGTTGATAGGTTTATGTGCAAGATACTTAAATCTTTGGGCTTTCCTTGTGCCAGCTCAGACCTGAATCTCAACAGAGTTGCAACACCTACTTTCCAGTTCATTGGGCTCACCCAGGACAACTAACAAGGAGGTGATGATGGACAACAACCATTCCAAGGAACAAAGAGTGTCTACAACTGTAAGTAAGATAGTCCCATCCATCCACTCCATGGGATCTGAGCCCCCTCTCAATTAGAGGTGGAGTGGAAATCACCATCTTAGAATCCTCAGGATTGGGGAATGAATGATTGACTAGAGTAGACTTACTGTAATTCTATTATAGACTTATTGTTATTCTAGCAATGGAAGTACTTTTATCATTGATGTTAAGGTAGTGCCCACTGGAGGTTCTGAAGGGAGGCAGAGGGAAAAATAAGTGTAAAATAGGGTCATTTTCAGGATATTGGAATTGTTCTGAATGACGTTGCAATGACAGATACAGGCCATTATATATCTTGTCATAACTTACAAAATTGAGTGAGAGAGAGTTTAAACTATAATCAACACTTAGTGGCAATACTCCAAAATGTGTTCATCAATTGTAGCAAATGTACCACACTATGAAGGATGTTGTTAATGTGGAAAATTGTGGGAGGGTAGGGGGTTGGGCATATGGAATCCCCTACATTTTTTTATATAACATTTATGTAATCTAAATATCTTTAAAAAATAAAAGTAAAAATTTAAAAAGTAAAAAATAAAATTATTCATCATTCTAATTTCACAACCCTCAGTTTCATGGTTTTGGACTGAGAACTGAGCCAAGAAGGGTAGTGCAGTTATGGCGCTCAGCATCATCTTTGGCAGGCAAGGCTGGGAGGAAAGTGGTAGATTGCTTGATTGAAATGTTAGGGTTGCTTAACAGGGAGGCTTCTATGTGTGCCAGGCAGCTTGCAGAGAAATTCTGGGTATCATAGCTATTTAACAGAGTCTTCATGGTACGAGTAACAAAAATTGTTAGAGCAGAGCCAAGAGTTTCTTCAGAGAGTGCCTGAGCTAAAGTCGCAGTGGCAATGACTGCACATACGCAGGAGGAAAGACACTGAGATACTGTTGCCAAAGTTTGGCTGTAATAGATGTCTTTGGGTTAGTATCCCACAAGCATTCAGGCCTCCTTCATTCACAAATAGTTGGAAGGGGAGGGAGTAATTAGGAAGCCCTAGGGGAGGGGGGTTTAATGGCCATTGTTGGAGGTACAGGAAGCTGAAAGGGTGGTGTTAGAGAGTGAGAAAGGATCAAGTTGGGAGTATTTGAGGAGATTTTAAAGGTGCCAGGTAATGAAAGAGAAGCAAGGGACCCAAAAGGATAATATCCAGTGAGCCTAAGAAATGTGCCTACCTGTCCTTTGGTGGTGGGTTGGGGGAAGTTAAGGATGACCTTGAGATGAGAGTGATCTAGTGAGAATTCCCGTTTTAGAATTAATGTAGCTTCTTTAGTATTTCCACAGCTGGAGAACTTTAACTCTCAGTTTTAAGTGTCACACAGATATTTAAGGTTCTAGGGAGTTACCAGGTTATATATACATAAAGAGTAAAGCACTTTAAAACTTAGAAGTAACAAAGTTTAAAAACAAATGTGACTGTGGCAAGAGCTTACAATTTAAGCCATAATTTCTTTATGAGCATTTTTAAAATGAAGCTATTTTAGAAATAAAAACATTTGAAAATTAACTTATATTATCAACCATAGACCATAGCAGAAATTTGTTTCTCCTTACATTTTTACTAGGGTTATGTTATTCAACAGGTAGAATATAATTTACAGATTTGCCTTGCTTTCCTTTTAAATTTCCATCTTTTTAAAAGATCAAGCTTTGATTGTTAGCTGACTGTGTGTACTTTTATTTTTTATTTATTTTTAATAATTTTAGATTTTTTTTAAAAGATACTTAGATTACATAAATGTTACACAAAAAATATAGGGATTCCCATATGCCCCACCTCCCACACTTCCCACAACCTCCCACATAAACATCCTTCATAAGTGTGGCACATTAACTGCAATTGATAAACACATCCTGGGGCTTTGCCATCAAGCATGGACCATATTTCACATTGTAGACCACACTCTCCCAACAGTTCTGCATGTTGTATGGTGATATAAAATGGCCTATATCTGTCATTGCAATGTCACTCAGGACAATTTCCAAGTCCCAAAAAAGCCCCTGCATTACAACTGAACTGCTTTTCCCTCTCTCTTCCCCCAGAGCCTCCAGTGGCCACTGGCTTCACATCAGTGTTGTAATTTCTTCCATTGCTTGAATCACAATATGTCCACAGTAGAATACCAGCAAGTCCACTCTAGTCCATAGCTCTTCCCCCTATCCTGAGGAGTCTGGGATGGTGATATCCACTCTACCTCCAATGGAGTGGAGGCCTATATCCCATGGGGAAGATGGATGGGATTATCCTGCCTGCAGCTGCAGACTCTCTCCATTGCCTGGGATGGCCGTTGTCCATCATCATCTCCCTGCCAGTTGTCCTGGGTGAGTCCAATGAGCTGTAGAGTAAGAGTTGCTGCTCCACTGAGGTTCTGGGCCCAGCTGGCACATGGACAGCCCAAAGACTCAAGTCTCTGGACATACACCTATAAACTCCAGAACCATAGTTTTTATTTTTTAGGAGGTACTGGGGATTGAACCTGGGACCTCATACATGGGAAGCAGGGACTCAACCACTTGAACTACATCTGCTCCCCTATTTTATTTTATTTTTAAAGAAGATTTAGATTACATAAAAGATATATCGAAAATTTAGGAGGATTCCCATATAATCCACCCTCTCCCCCTCCCCCTCCCATACTTTTTTCCATTAACAACATCTTTTATTAGTGTGGTACATTTGTTACAATTGATGAACACATATTGACACCTTGCTACTAACCATGGTTAAAGTTTACATTATATTTTACACTTTACACCACACAATTTTATAGGTTTTGATAAGATGTATAGCAGCCTGTCATTCAGAACAATTCCAATATCCTGAAAATGCCTCATGATACACTTATTCTTCCCTCTCCCTCCCCTAGGACCTCTGGTGGCTACTGCTTTTATATCATAGTTACAAGCTCTAATAGAGCTGCAAGAATCTCTAGGATACATGCATGTACTTTTATATAGGCATCAGAACAAAACAAAGTAAGTTATGAGGTAATTGGTTATTTTTACAACATATCTTTTAAAATAATTGAAACCATGATTAATAACATTATATTATCTCCAAAATTATTCAGAAAACACTGTCAAATTTTTAGGAATTTTATGCAGACTTTAAATATTTATATGAACATTTTACCCATAAAATTTAATTATTTTAACAGCACTCTAAACATTTTTTTTACCACTTATATCAAATGAACTTAACTATTTTTAGCACTTCACTTTTACAAGATGAAAGAACAAATCGTTTGCAATAATTTGAAATTAAGGTATTCTTTATGGTTTGACTTTGGGAACAAAAAATGTTAAAAGTTTTTAGGTTTGAATATTATGTTCTTTTAAACGTGAGACAATTTGTTTTTTTTTTTAAGCAATAAAGTTCACATAAAGTACAAGAAGTTGTTTTGATAAAATACAGGCTTTTTACTTTTTTAAAAACACAATTATTCTGTAGAAAAACTCTACTACCTTTTACTGAAAATAGACTATTTCAGAAACTTTGGCACTCTAACAGAGAGAGAACCAAATTTTAGTTTTCTTTTCTTTACTTTTAAAGAAGTTTTAGATTACAGGAAAGTTATATTACATCAAACATATAGGAGATTCCCATATACCCCACACCCTTCCCCTCTCACATTTTCCCTACTAATAACATCTTTAATTAGTGTGGTACATCTGTTACCACTGATGAACAAATATTGAAGCATTGCTACTAACCATGGTCTATAGTTTTCATTATGGTTTATAATTTGTACTGTACAATTTTACAGGTTTTGACAAAATGTATAATGGCCTGTATCCATCATTGAAATATGCAGAACAATTCCAATGTCCCAAAAGTGCCTCATGTTACACCTATTCTTCCCTGTCCCTCCCCTCAGAAACTCTGGTGACCACTCTCTTCATATCAGTGTTACAAGTTCTTCCATTACAAGAATTATAATAAGTCTACTTTGGTCCATAGTTTCATTCCTCCTTTATGTTTGTTCATTCCTCAGATTTGAGGATTTGGGCATGTTTTGTGCACTATTCTTCCAACTAAGAGAGGGCATCGGCAGATGGATGGAACTGTCCTGCTGGGAGTTGAAGATAAGATCTGCTTTTTGGGGGTGGGCATTGTCCTTCATCATCATTTTGTTTACTGTCCTGGGTGCGTGTGATGAACTGGAGAGTAGGTGTTGGCTGCAACTCTCCTGAGATTCAGGACTCAACTTGCCTATGAACAGACTGAAGAATTAAGCCTCTGGGACATATATTTAATGGGTTATAGTACTAATTATAGGTTCAAATAAAAGGGGCAGAAGAACCATTTGTAGGGAAATTATAAATCCGTCTAACTCTGTTATCTTGGGGAGATAGGTTAATTCCAAGGTAAGGCTCACCGATGGTGTGCCAAATTCCTGGGGTTGTCTGCTCTGCCTATAATGTCCAGATGACTCTAGGGCCCTCAAGAGCAGCCCTGCTTGAGGCATTGTTTACTGTGGCAGTCCATGGGATCCTCTTGAGACTTGCATAAGCATAACCTTTGGGATGATCTCCCAACTCACTTTGAAATCTATTAGCCATAAAAGCTCAATTGTATTTAATAACTCCCCCTTTTAGTTAAGGTCTTTTTCCAAATACTTTTCTAGCTGATGCTTGATAATAATTTCTCGGTGCCAGGGAGGCTCATCCCCAGGAGTCATGTTCCATGCAGTGGGGAAGGCAGTGAACTTACATGCTGAGTTTGACTTAGAGAGAGGCCATATTTGAGTACCAAGGAGGTTTTCAAGGTAACTCTTATGCAATATATATTACTAGGTGTATTAGTCCACCAAAGGAGTGCTAATGCAAAATACCAGCAATCTGTTGGCTTTTATAAAGGGTATTTATTTGGCATAAATGCTTACAGTTACAATGTCATAAAAAGTCCAACTCAAGGTTGATTTCTCACTAAAGTCAGTTGCCATGTGTTGAAGCAAGATGGTCACTGATCTCTGCCTGGCCTCTCCTTTCCCTCTGGGCTTCAAGTCCTCTCTCTCCTGGAATAGGTCTTATTTCTTTCTGGGCCTTCTATATCAGTCTCAGCTATTCTATTCTCCTCCCAAGGTCAGCTACAATCAGGTGAATGGCTCATCTCTACCCAGGGCCCCAGGATCAAAAAGTGACAGAGCTCTCTCTCTTCCTATGTGTCTTCTTTGGTGAGTGGCTTGTTTATATAAGACACAGCAAGGGGATGGGGACTCAACCTGAGTCATGCTTTACAATGTAGTGGAATCAAAAAAGCTCTCAAGACATATGTACACCAATGTTCATAGCAGCATTATTATTATTCATGGTTGTCAAAAGTTGGAAACAACCCAAGTGTACACCAAATGATGAATGGATAAAGAAATTGTGGTGTATACACATGATGGAATATTATGCAGTGGTAAGAAAAAATGAAGTCATGAAGCATATGACAACATGGATGAACCTGGAGGACATAATGCTGAGTGAAACAAGCCAGACACAAAAGGACAAATACTGTATGGTGGTGCTATTATGAAATGAATATATTTTGTAAACTCATGGAGTTAATAATTAGAATATAGGTGACCAGAAAATAGAAGGAGGGTAGAGAATGGAAAGCTAAGGATTAATTTGTGCAGAATTGGTAAAAAGGTTGTAAATCTTTGGAAGTGAATAGAAATGGTGAACGCATACCATGGTGTTTGTAACTAGGAAAGCTATTATATGGGTATGATAATAGTTGAAAGGGAAAGTCTAAGATCATGTATATTACAAGACATAAAGCTAAAAACTGTAACATGGTACTGTATAAGATAGTAAAACCTCATGTAAAACATGAATATGGGTGATATTGCATACATAAGACTGTTTTCACAAAATATAAATACAAATATACTAGAGAGAAGGAAAAAGAATAGCAGTTATGTACAGCAGGGGAAGCATAGAGAGATTGAGAGGTGATGGATTTTGTTTGGTTTTTGTGTAATATTATTATTATTATTGGAATAATGAAAGTGCTCTAAGAATGATTGAAGTGATGAATGCACAAATATGTGATTACACTGAATACCATTGATTGTACTCTTTGGGTGGATTTATGCTTTATTAATATGTATCAAAATTGATTTGTTAAAAAAAGTTCTCAAAGCAACCAGATAATCTAATAAAAAGGCCCTCAACCACATTTAATGTAATAAAAGGGTATCACACCCAGATGAATAGAATAGTTTAGAAATATAATCTTTCTCTCTCTCTCTCTCTTTTTTTTTTTTTATATTCATAAATAATCTCAAACTGCCACACTAGGCCAACTTTCAATTTTACAAGAATAAGGTTCATAAGTACAAGCATTAATATCAAGGACCTGGCATATTGGTATGTCCTCTTTTGCTAGGCACTGCCTAAGTACTCTTGAGATTCTTGCCACTATATTAGGGAATGTAGCAGGACTCCCTAGGATGGGAACTTAATAGTTTATTGATTATTGAGTGGGTCTCCACCTACTGGGATAACATCCCATGACCACATGAATACATTCATATTCCATAGAGGCACCCAGGGGGCGCATTCTTCCTCACACATCCCCCTACTATTGACACCATCCACCAGTGATCCTCCCCTTCCATAGTTGTAACTTTTCTGTAATACAAAACTTCCCCCAAAATGAAGCCAAAAAATATCTTGCATTATGCCTTTCATCACCATAAGATCTGTTATTTTATGTATGTTTACAATTTCTTCTGTATGTTCTCCCAGCATCTTCTAACTTTTTTTCACTTTATCTCCAAAGAAGCTTTAGGTTACAGAAAAGTCACATTGAAAATATAGGGGATTTCAATATACCCTGCTCCTCCCTCACATTTTTCTCTATTAACATCTTATATGAGTATGGTACATTTGTTACAATTGATGAACAAATATTGAAGCATTGCTACTAACCATGGTCAGTAGTTTACATTACGGTTTACAGTTTGCACCGTATAATTTTATAGGTTTTGACAAAAGGTATAATGGCCTATATCCATCACGGAAAAATCATGCAGAACAATTCCAGTGCCTTAAAAACGTTCTGTATTCCACCTATTCTTCTCTCCCTCTCCCCTGGGAAGCTATGGTAATGTCTAAATTTCTTTTTTTTTTTTTTTCAAGAATAAGATTCATTGTTACATGCATTAATATTTTTAAATTATTTTTATTTTTTAATTTTTTAAAGATACTAATATTACATAAATGTTGCATAAAAAATGTAGGGGATTCCCATATGCCCCATTCCCTATCCCAACCACTTTCCCACATTAACAACATCCTTCATTAGTGTAGTACATTTGTTACAATTGATGAACACATATTGGAGCATTGCCACTAAGTGTGGATTATAGTTTACATTATAGTTTAAACTCTCTCCCACACAATTTTGTAAGGTATGACAAGATATATAATGGCCTATATCTGTCATTGCAACATCATTCAGGACAATCCCAATATCTCAAAACTGTTCCCATATTACACTTATTTTCTCCTCTCTCTCCTCTTGGAATCTCCAGTGACCACTGCCTCTACATCAATGATAAAATTCTTCGATTACTAGAATAACAGTAAGTCTATAGTAGAGTAACAGTAAGTCTACGCTAGTCAATTGTTCATTCCCTAATCCTGAGGATTCTGAGATGGTGATGTCCACTTTGCCTCTAATTGAGAGGGGGCTTAAATCCCATGGATCAGATAGATGTGACTATCTTGCTTACAGTTGTAGAATCTCTCTGTTCCTTGGGATGGTCATTGTCCATCATTTCCTTGTTAGTTGTCCTGGGTGAGTCCAATGAACTGGAGAGTAGGTGTTGCAACTCTGTTGAGATTCAGGGCCTGACTGGCACATGGAAAGCCCAAAGATTTAAGTCTCTTGCACATAAACCTATCAACTCTAGTACTAACTATAGGTTCAAATAGAAGGGGCAGAAGATCCATGTGTAGGGAAACCACAACTGAGTTCAACTCTGTCACACTGGGGAGCATAAATTCCAAAGTAGGGCCCACTGGCAGGGTTTCAAACTCCTGATAGCCCTGCCTATAGTGTCTGGATGTCTCCAGAGCCCCCAGGAGCACCAATATTTGAGATAGTATTTACTTTGGCAGTCAATGACATACTGCTGAGATGTGCATGAGTGTAACCTCTGGAATGATCTCCCAACTCACTTTGAAGCCTCTTAGCCATATAAATTCATTTGTTTTTACCCTTTCCCCCTTTTGGTCAAGGTCTTTTCCCAGTTGCATTGCTAGTTGGTTCTTGGTAGTAATATCGCGGTGCCAGGGAGGCTCATCCCCAGAAGTCATATCCCACACTGGGGATAAGGTAATGCATTTATATGCTGAGTTTGGCTTAGAGAGAGACCACATTTGATCAACAAGGAGCCTCTTGGGAGGTAACTCTTAGGTAACCTCTAATACTATGTTAAGTCTCAATTCCAAAAGAAAATACATAAATATTCATAAATACAGTCATCAATATCAAGGGCCCATCATTCTTCATTAGTCACTGCTCTTTTATTCAGGGAATTCTTGCTGTCCCATTAGAGAATGTGGCAGAACTCCCCAGGATGGGAATTGGGTATTCTTTTGGTTATTGTGTGGATCTCCACCTACTGTGACTATGTCCATGAACACTTGAACTGAACTTCCTTCCACATGCATTAATATTGGGGGCTTGGCATATTGGTTTGTTTTCTTTTATTAGGCATTGTCTATGTACTCAAAAGATTCTTGCTCCTCTATTTGAGAATGTAGGAGGACTCCCTAGGATGGGAGTTTAATAGTTTGTCATTTATTGTGTAGGTCTCCACCCACTGAGATAACACCCTATGACCACATGAACACATTCATATTCCATAGAAGCATGCCCCAGGTGCACCCTTTCCCACATATCTCCCAACCACTGACAATCTACACCAGAGACTTTCTCTTGCCATATTTACCAAAAGAACAGTCCCACAATTGTAGTTTCAGCCACAGACCTACAAATCCCCAGAGTTCACCTGTTCCTTCCTCCAGCCCACCCAGTTCCATGGATAGTACAGATCAACCATCCAAACTTGCTAACCCTCACATTACAGCACTGTTGACCCAACTTACATCCCTGTACTGCCATCACCCCATTGACAATTCTCCCCTTCCACCTTATCATAGGATCTGCCCAGATTGAGCATTGGCTCACCATACTCTACTCCTTTTCTGTCTCCTGATAACCTATCTTCCAGATTCTATCTCTGTGAGTCTGCTCAATATGCTTAGGTCAAATCAGTGATTTCATGCAATATTAGTCTTTTAGTGACTGGCTTACTTCACTCAACATATGGCCTTTTGAGATTCATCTATGTTGTCATGTGTATCAATACACCATTCCTTCTTATAGCAGAGTAATATTCCATTGTATATATATACCACATTTTGCTTACCCATTCATCTGTTGAAGGACACTTGGGTTGCTTCCTACTCTTGGCAATAGTGAATAGTGCTGTTATGAACATTGGTGTGCATCTCTCTATTCATGTCCCTGCTTTCATTTTTTCTGAGTATATCCCAGGTAGTGGGATTGCTGGATCATAAATATAGCAATTCCATAATTAGCTTCCCGAGAAGCCGCCATACCATCCTGCACAATGGCTGCAGCATTCTACATTCCCACAAGCAGTGGATGAGGGCTCCTTTTCCTCCACATTCTCTCCAACACTTGTAGTTTTCTGTTTTTTTTTTAATAGACACCAGTCTAATAAGTATAAGATGATATCTCATTGTAGTTTTGATTGGCATTTCCCTAATAGCTAGTGATGTTGAGCATTTTTTCATGTGCTTTTCAGTTATTTGTATTTCCTCTTTGGAAAAGTGTCTATTCAAATCTCTTGCCCATTTTTAAAATGTGTTGTCTTTTCATTTTTGAGATGTAGGATTTCTTTATATATGCTAGACTCTTATCAGATAAGTGATTCTCATATATTTTCTCCCATTGATTAAGATGCCTTTTCACTTTTTTGACAAACTCCTTTGAAGCACAAAAGTTTTAATTTTGAGGAGATCTCATTTATTTATATTTTCTTTCATTGCTCATGCTTTGTGTTAAATTTTATGATAACATTTCCCACTACAAGATCTTGTAGAAACTTCCCAACATTATCTTCTAGGAGCTTTATGGTCTTGGCTTTTATATTTAGGTCTTTGATCCATCTTGAGTTAATTTTTGTATCAGGTGTTGTATTTGTCAGCCAAATACCAGAAATTGGTTGGTTTTTATAAAGTGTATTAATTTGTGATAGAAGCTTACAGTTACAAGACCCTAGAGAGTCCAACTCAAGGTGCCATAAGAGGTACAGTCTCACCCAGAGTCTGTTGCCATGTGTTGACACAAGATGGCAGGTGATGTCTGCATGGGTTCGGTCTTCCTCCTTCTCCCAAGGCTCCATGGTCCCAGCTTCTTCCAATATCAGCTGTAGGCTGGGATAAGTCTCATCTCTCTTCCTGGGGTTGTTTCTCTCCAGGCTCACCTGCTCTGCTCTCTCCACAAGGCCAGCTGTAGACTAACAGGCTAATGGCTCATCTCTCTTCCTGGGGCCTCTGTCATGTCTAATGTAGCCTTCTCTCCTTCCGCACATTTCTGCTTCTCTCTGCGTTTACTTCCCAGGGCTCCAATATCAAAAGTCCAACCCTCCTTCTCTGCAGTGTGGTTTCTTTGTGAGTCCCCCCCTACCAATGGGGTGGGGACTCAACGTCCTACAGATGTAGCCCAATCAAAGCCTTAATCATTATTTAATCAAGTAAAAGTGAAACCTCTGAATCCAATCCAATCTAATTGGCCCAGAGGAACAGACCAGTTCACAAACATAATTCAATATCTATTTTTGGAATTCATAAACAATATCAAACTGCTACAGGTGTGAGATGGTGATCATCTCTCATTGTTCTGGACATGGATATCCAGTTCTCCCAACACCATTTGTTGAAGAGGCCATTCTGTCCCTGTTGAGTGGGCTTGGTGGCCTTGTTGAATATCAGTTAATATATATGCATGGATCTATATCAGAACTCTCAGTTCCATTCCATTGGTTGGTATGTCTATCCTTGTGCCAATACTATGCAGTTTGGATGACTATAGTTTTGTTGTATGCTTTAAAGTCAGGTAGTGTGCTTCTTCCAATTTCATTTTTCTTTTTGAAGATGTTTTTAGCTATT
Source organism: Cabassous unicinctus (assembly GCA_029593785.1). Classification (NCBI taxonomy): domain Eukaryota; kingdom Metazoa; phylum Chordata; class Mammalia; order Cingulata; family Chlamyphoridae; genus Cabassous; species Cabassous unicinctus. The sequence continues at coordinate 3,250 of JAQZBX010030715.1, read as the reverse complement.
CAGGGCCCCTTGCCCTTCCAAATAAGTTTCATAATTGGTTTTTCCAATTCAGTAAAAAATGATGCCATAATTTTTTTCTTTCTTAATTTAATTTTTTGTGAGTTGTAATTTTTATTGGGATTCCATTAAATCTGTAAATTACTTTGGGTGGGTCAGACATCTTAATGATATTTAGTCTTCCAACACATAAACACAGAATATTCTTCTATTTATTTAGGTCTTCTTTGATTTCCTTTAGCAATGTTGTGTAGTTTTCTGTGTTTAAGTCTTTTACATCTTTAGTTAAGTTTATTCCTAGATATTTGATTCTTTGTTGCTATTGTAAATAGAATTTTAAAAATTTCCTCCTCATATTGCTTATTATTAGTGAACAGAAATGCTGCTGAGTTTTATGTGTTGATCTTATTTTCTTCCAATTTACTGAACTCGTTTATCAGCTCTGGAATTTTGCTGTAGATTTTTCAAGATTTTCTATGTATAGGATCATGTCATCTGCAAATAGTGGGAGTTTCTTCTTCCTTTACAGTTTGGATGCCTTTTATTTCTTTTTCTTGCCTAAGTGCTTGAGCAAGTACATCTACCACAATGTCAAATAAGCACAGTGACTGTGGGCATCCTTTTCTTGTTCCAGATCTTAGATGGAAAGCCTTTAGCATTTCACCATTGAGTATGATGTTAGCTATGGGTTTTTCATATATACCCTTTATCATGTTGAGGAAGATTCCTTCTATTCCAATTTTTTGAAGTGTTTTTATCAAGAAAGGATGTTGTATCTTGTCAAATGCTTTATCTGCATCAATAGAGATGATCATGTGATTTTTTTCTTTTGATCTATTAATGTAGTGTATTATATTGATTTTCTAATGTTGAACTATCCTTGCATACCAGGGATAAAACCCACTTGATAATGGTGTACAATCCATTTGATGTGTTGTTGAGTACAATTAGGTGGTATTTTGTTGAATATTTTAGCATCTAAGTCAATAGAGAGATTGGTCTGAAGTTTTCTTTTCTTGTGGCATATTTATGTGGCTTTGGTATTAGGGTGATGTTGGCATCATAGAATGAGTTAGGTAATTTTCCCTCTAGTTCTATTTTTTTGAAAAGTTTAGGCAGGATAAGTATTAATTCTTTCTGGATTTATTGGTAAAATTCACCCATGAAGTCACCTGTCCTGGGTTTTTCTTGGTTGGGAGATTTTTGATGACTAATTCAATCTTGCTACTGTAATTGGTCTGTTGAGTTCTTCTATATCTTATTTTGTCAATATAGGTTGTTTGTGTGTTTCTAGAAATTTGTCTGTTTCATCTAAGTTATCCATCTTGTTGCCATACAATTTTTCAAAATATTCTCTTATGATACTATTTATTTCTGTGGGATCAGGGGTGATAACCCTTCTCTAATTTCTGATTTTATTTATTTGCATCTTCTCTCTTTTTTTCTTTGTTAGTCTATCTGTTTGTTAATTTTATTAATCTCACAGAAACAGCTTTTGGTTTTGTTAAAATTTCCTAGTGTTTTTTTACTTTCAGTTTCATTTAGTTCTTCTCAAATCTTGGCTAATTCCTTCTTCCTGCTTGCTTTTCGATTAGTTTGTTGTTTTTTTTCTAGTTCCTCCAGGTGTGCATTTAAGCCTTTGATTTTAGCTCTTTATTATTTTTTAATATCAGCATTTTTTAGCTATAAATTTCCCTCTCAGCACTGCTTTAGCTGCATCTCATAGGTTTTGATATGTTGTGTTCTCATTTTCATTTGTTTCCTTTGGCATCTTGCCTTTTCCCAGAACCAGCTGAGATCTGTTCTGCCTGCCCTGTCTATGCTACCCTCATACTTCTCTCTCCCCCTGAACTGGCTTGTTGCCAGTCTACACCTTTTTTACCCACAGCAGCCCCACCTCAAGAGCCTGCTGGGCACTGGGATGCACCCCTGGTCACCCGGGGGCTTTCCTCACCTTGGATCTCATTAAATGCTGGTCTTACAGCCAAATCACTTCCCTGGTGTCCCTCTCCCTCTGAGCTGGCTGTGAGCTGCCTTCTGGTCCTATCTCTCACAACTTCCCTTTCTCCTGGCCAAATGGGTCCCCTCTTCTAGCTTCCCTTTCCAATTGCCACCACAGTCCTGCAGGTTCCCTTCTCCCAGATAAACCTGCCTACCTTCCCATAGTTCCTGGAGGAGTGCAGCCTGCCATTCCCTACTCTGCATCTTCAATGCCCAAATTTTAGTTTTGCATTGTTACAATTTTTGATACTAAGGCTTTTTAAATTTTATAGATAAACCCCTTAAATCTTATCCAACTTTGACCACAAATACTCTTCTGTACTTTTTATATTCATGCAGGTTTTGTCCCATATTTTCCTCATTTTAATAACTAGACATTTTATTTTTAGGACATATTACTTTCTTTTTCCTTAATAAAAAAGAATTCTATATACCTTACATACTTAAGTTACCAAAATGATTTTGGAAATTATCTCTAAACCTTTTTATTACACACGATTACCATCAAAATCAAACATGTCAGAATAATGGCTCAACTCAGTTAAATGTGAACATAATTTTCCTTTTTTCATTTTAAATACTTAGTAGAGTCAACATTAGCATATTTGATGAGTAAATTTGTCTAAATTTAGGGAGAACATTCTTAAGTAAAACAAAATTGTCAGAAATATTGCTTTTTTCATTTTACTATTTTATCAATATTTCAGTGAAAAAACATTTATGAAACATTTACAAGGACAAATTTTTGAAACAGCTCTTTGGAAGTAAGTTAGGAGGGCTGGTTGATATAAGGGCTAAGCCATGGTTTAATTGCATGCTTACAAATGCAGCCAACTGTTTACTTTTTCCTTTTTATAAAGTTATTTGTTTTAAAATTTATTAACCTTTAACAGCACAAATATATTAATATGTCTATCCAGGTTCAATGAGAATTAACATGGAAACAGAACAAAAACTATTAATGTTAAGGGTTTTTTACTAGTATACCTTGTTGTTTCTAAATAATATAGTGGGGAAGCACATGTGACTCAAGTGATTGGGCTCCCATCTATCATATGGGAGACCCCAGGTCCCAAGGCAAACTGGCCTGTGCCACAGAGAGCTGGCAGCCCATGCCACGGACTGCTGGTGCAGCAAGATGATGCAACACAGGGAGACACAGAGGAGAAACAGTGAGAGATGTAGCAGACCAGGGAGAGGAAGTGACTCAAGCAATTGAGTGCATCTCTCCCACACCGGAGGTCCTGGGATC
>JAQZBX010030714.1:0-26673 GCA_029593785.1 Cabassous unicinctus | reverse complement strand
GATTGAACCCAGGACCTCGTATGTGGGAAGCTGGTACTCAACCACTGAGCCACATCGGCTCTCCTGAGTTGGTTTTTTCATTTGTTTGCTTGTTGTTTGCTATTTCGTTTTTAGGAGGCACCGAGACTCAAACCCAGGACCTCCCATGTGGGAGCCACTTGAGCCACAACTGCTCCCCTCATTTGGCTATTTTAATGACCTAGAGCTGGGGTCCCCATTCCAAATCATACCCCATGGAATCCTCCCTCCACACAGGTCACAGCAGGGGTGACTCACCAGGGGTGCAGATTTCACCCTGTTATTTTCTTGCTCAAAACCCTCCTGTGAAAGAGGTAGGAAGAGAGGGAGGGAGGCTTGGTTATAAAAGGACAACACAGGGCCCCTTCTGTGCAAACTGTCCAGTATCTCTACTATGGTGGTGGATGCATGAACCTACACAGGTGATAAAATTATGCAGAACTTGATACACACAAAATTGACTACAAGTAAAACTGGGGAAATCTGAAAACAATCAACAGGTTGTATCAATGCCGATATCCTGGCTGTGATATTGGACTATAACTTTGCAAATGTCACCTTTGGGGGAACTGGGCAAAGTGTACAAGAGATCTGTCTGTATCATTTCTTACAACTGCTTGTGAATCTACAATGATCTCAATAAAAATGTTTATTGAAAATTTAAAAAAAACCACAATGGCTCCAGGGCCCTCAGGATGCAATCTGAACTCCTTGATACAACTTACAGGGCTTGCCAGGTCATGTCTAGCCGACCTATCTCCCAGCCACATTCTCTCGTTTCCCCCATAGGCCCCACTGAACCACTTGCTATTCTCCTCCGTGCCTGCTATTTCCCACCCCAGGACCTTTGAACATGCAATTCCCTTGCCTTGTCTGTTCAGCAGATGCCTCTTTCTTTGAGCTCTCACTCAGGTGTCACAGCCCCTGTGGATTTGTCCAGGCTAACACCCTGCACCATGCCTGCCCATAGCAGATGCTCAATAAATGGGTGTCAGGTGGTGACAAATGCTGTGGCAACAACTGAAGCTGAGCAAGGAGGATAGGTGATGGAAGCATGGGGGAGCTATTTCACCCAGGACCAGGGAGGGCCAGCAATGAGGTAACACTGGGACAGAGGCTTGGATGGAGTGAAGGGGGGGCATGTGACATTTGGGGCTGGCAGAGCCCAGCAGAGAGAGCCATGTTCCTCTGGCTCACAAGACTTAACTTGTCTCACGCATGAGCTATTTATTACTTTCTGCTTTTATTACAATTGATTATATATATATTTGTTTTTATCTCTCTTGTAGGATTATAAGTTCCTTGTGCATAGAAACCATGAGTCTTTGTCATGCAGCCACTTTCAGGACCCAAGTGTGCCTTGCACAGATGTCAGGCTTTCAGAGTATGCTGAAGTGAATCAGATCAAACTGAAAACATTGGGAAGCCTATCACACATGAGTGGAGTGGAAGTAGTCTGAGCTGGTATTGTTAATGATCCCTGTGGTGCTTTGGAGCTAAGTACTCCAGAGAAACATGTTCTTAAACTTTCTCCATTCCTGTGGGTGTGAACACATTGTAAGTATGACATTTTGATGAGGTCATTTCAGTTAAGGTGTGGCCCAAATCCATCAGGATGGGCCTCAATCCTGTTACTTGACTTCTTTATAAGCAGAATGAAATTCAGGCAGAGGGAGAGAAAGCCACAGGGAGTAAGAAGCTGAAGGTCAATGGAACCCAGAAGAGAAGAGAGAGGCCAGGAGAGGCCGCCATGTGCATTGCCATGTGACAGAGGAGCCTGGGACCAAGGATCAGCAGCAGCCAGCCTCAGAATGCCACAGTCTTCTGGGAGAAAGCATCACCTTGATGATGCTTCGATTTGGACTTCTCCCAGCTTCAAAACCATAAGCCAATAAACTCCTATTGTTCAAGACAACCCATTGTGTGGTATTTACTTGAGCAGCGAACGAAACTAAAACAGTCAGCCGTATTCTAGAAGAGGCTCCACATTATACACTAAGTTAAAAGAGGACCCCACAAACAAAGTCACAAGCAGCCAGCCTGGTGCTGGAAAGCTTGTGGTGACGGCAACACCAGTGCTTGGAGCAACAGACATTGGACCAGCCCATTGGGAAAGTGAATTAGAAATATGGGTCAAAGGCCAAGGGAAGGAAAGAGGAGGGACCCTTCCACTTAGGACTAGCACTCTCGGGAATGTATTCTTAGGAAGTAATTCAAAAGATTAAAGCATATGCAGGAGGCATTAAAGCATTATTAACAATGAAAAAGTTGGGCCTGTCATACATATTAACCATTAAGAGGATTAAATTAATTATGGTATATTAAGTACAATTTTATTTTTAGTTGTGGTACAACAAAATATCATACAACCAATAAAATTATAATTATCAAGTGTATATGGAAATATAAGAATACATGAGCTACAATGCAAAGTGAAAAACCAGAATTCCCATTGTCAGCTTCCCTACGACTGCAGATTGTAAAAACCTGTAGCTATTTGAACAAAGCCAAAAGCTGCCTAGAAAATGGGAAAGAAGTTATGTTAGTGTGCTCTGTGTGAGGACTTTAATGTTTACGTTTGCCTTTAATGCTGTAAGACTGTTTTTACAATTAAACAATAAGGAGTAAAAAGCACGTCTGTGCCCAAGGTTTGTCGCTGTCTGCAGTGGACTGGCTGACATTCCTCTCCCCCCCACCCATACCCGATACCACTCCTTCCACCCTAGTTTCCCACCGAACCATCTCACAGCCCTCCTACATCCTCAATATTGACTTTGAGAAAGGCAGAAATGTCTCCATTCAGGAATGTTCCCAATTCAAGAACCAGCCTTCCTCTGCCCTCGTCCTAGGATTGCGGACTCAGACACTGGAGCATGAAATGAGCAGCCTCATTTCATGGACTGTCCCTTTGAAATGGCTATTACTGTCCAGCCACACTTGAAGGCGTCTTCCTCTGGGAAACACTTCCTGACTCAGCTCCCTTGTCTTTAAATGCCCAAGCAGGTGTTATCTATGTCATCCTGTTGGATATTTATTTGCCTAAGTCATTACATTTTATGTGCCAAAGATGAAGAAAGATGGTCTGACACGTATATTTGTGTGGACAACAGGAAAGGAGGCGGGGCTGAGTGTGCGGTGCCCGTTACATCTGCTATTTCATTTGATTATCCATAAGAGCATGTCCTGTCTCCCCAGATTGCAAAACCCCTTTAAGGCAGGGTTGAAGCCATTGTAGGCACCCTATGAAGAGAATTTTGTTTCCGGAAGAAAGAAAGACATTTGACTAAACCCTAGGCCACCAGGCTTCGCTGCAGGAATAATGGTTGTGGGGATGGGAAGCAGATTTCCCTGCGCATCTCAACTCCCAGAAAATGTCTTATTGGTCATCATTAGAAATCAGGCCTTTTTCCTAGAGTGTAAGCAGCTGGGAGCACAAGTGTCTGGCTTTGGAAAAGTGAGGAGGGTGTTAAAAAGAAGGAATAGGGAGCAGCTGTGGAAGTTGGAGATTATTTCTAAGCCTGATGCTATTTCACTTGATGGAATTTCAATGAACCTGGATGGCACAGATTCCACTGCGACTCAATTTGCAGAAGGTGTGCCAGACAATGGTTTTGCTTGTTTGTTTGTTCGTTTTGCTTTGATAGCAAGAAAAAGGAAGGGAGGGAGAAAGAGAGGAGTAAGTACAGATCCTCGTTTATGAACAACCCAGGGTTCTGTCCCATTTGGAGTTCTCTGGTCCCACTGTGCTCCTTTAGCATAGCTAAGAGCCAGCACTGGAGTCTTTCCCCTTTGACCTTGTGTTTGTCTGCCCCTGGCCCTGGGTGAGGGGATCAGAGTGAAAGGAGGGAGGTCGGTCATGGAGCAAATGTCGGGCTGGCTCCTGTGACCCCATCCACAGAGACTGGCAGGTAGTCCGCACCACATGGCCAGCACCACCGGGCGTTCCCCTTTTCCTTCATTTCCTGGCCTCTCAGGGTGACAGAGACAGAGCTCACCCCTAGATTGTCGAGATGGGGGCCCCACCTTTGAGAAACACATACTTCAGCGACCCTACGTTGGCCAGACGCCTACAGACCCTGTTACCTGGCTCCGTGTTTCCCGTGGTCACAAGTCTGCAGCATTCTAGAGCAGCAGAGAACTTTGGCTTCCCCCTGGGAGGCAGCGCCCCCTCGCGGCGTGCGCCTCTCACAGCAATGAGCGCTTGCATTCAGGGCTGAGTTTCAAAACCAGTGGGATTTTAGAGCCCCCAGGAAACTGAGGGCTCTGGTCGGAGCACCTCGTTTATGGACGTGGAACCAGAAACCCAGAAAAGTGTGTGGACCTGCTCACGGCCCCTCAGTGGGTCAGCAGCCTCTCTGAGACCCGGACCCAGTCTCCTAAGACTCGGAAGAGTCCCTCGCCTCAAAAAGCATAACTGCAAACTGTGCATATGTGCATGTCAGGAATGCTTGGGATTCCTCCACCTTTCCTCCAGGAAACACAACAGCTTCATCTTTAAAAATGTCATTTCGTTCATAAAATCTACTTTCTAGGAGGTAAAATCATTCTTTGTCCCACAACGTGGACTAATCCTCTCCATCTCTGTCATCTTCCTTTTCTTAAGTTATTATTAGTCATCCTAGTAGCAGCATGCTTGAGGGCACATACCAGTGTGTAAACTGGTCCCAGTTTATTTGAGGGAGCTCAAAGCTTCTCGCAGCCTTCTCTAGAGAAGAAATCAAGGCAAGCCAATATTTCACTTTCTGTCCAGAAGAAAATGAAGGCTAGGCAGGGGAAGCCCACGGCACCATGGCTGACCTGTCCTCTGTCTGCCTTTGTGCTGGGAGCTCCTTGGCCCCTCCGACAACATCCAGGGCTCGGGATCCATTTCTATTCCAGTTTCGCCTGATATCACCCAATGCCCCTCTTGCCTCAAAGTCTGACCAGGGTCAGTACAGTTCCAGCAGCCCAGGAAAGTTCTAATGCCTACATAAGCGCATGCTCTCGTCTCTTGGGGATTGCAGTGTCTGACATCCTGCATTGAAAAGCAGTCCCTTTGAAAGGACCATATGGTTGAACCTCAACAATATTGTGCTGAGCAAAAGAAGTCAACACAAAGGAGTGTTGACTGCATGACTTCATTCATATGAAATTCTAGAAAAGTGAAAACTGAACTATAGTGACTAAAAGCAGATTAGTGTGGCCTGGGGGTAGAGGGTGGGGATTGACTGGGAAGAAGCATAAGGGAACTTTCTGGGGTGGTGAAGATGTTCTATTTCTTGATTGTAGTGGTGGTCCACTGGTATATGTTTGTCCAATACTTATCATACTAAACACTTAAAATAGATAGATCATATTTAAATTATTCCACGATAAACTAGATTTAAAGGTTAGTTCTTTTGGTGCCTGTATTAGTTTCCTAGAGCTGCCATAACAAATGGCCACAAACTCGGTGCCTTAAAATAGCAGAAACTTCTTCTTTCACAGTTCTGGAGCCTGGAAGCCTGAAGCAAAGGTGTCTCAGGGGAAAACCCATTCTTTGCCTCCTCCAGCTTCTGGTGGCTGCAGCATCCCTTGGCTTGTGGCCCCATCACTCTAATCTCCACCTCGTGATCACATTGCCCCCTCTTCTGTCTGGCAGATCTCCCCTGTATAATTCTCAGGACACTTGTCATTGGATTTAGGGCCCATCTGATTAATGCAGGATGGTTCTTTCAACTCAGGATCCTTCACTTCATTATACCTGCAAAGACCCTTTTCCCAGATAAGGTCATGCGCACAGGTTCCAGGGATTTGATGCGGATATCACTGGTGGGGGTGAGGGTGGCATTTTTGGCATACTAAAATTCACCCCCTATTATACCCACTTTTAAAATGAAAACAGCTTGGGGATGGACACAAGAGTATAATCTGTGATCAAGAGCACAATAGGCAGAGCCACACTGCTGGGGTTTGTATCCTACCTCCACCACTTACCAGCCATGAGGACAGAGTCAGGACCTTTTTAGGCCTCAGTTTCCTCACCTGTGAAGTGGGCAGATACCTCATAGGATTCTTGTGAGGCTGAAATGAAATAGCACATATGAAGTGCTTAGTGCAGCCCCTGGCACAGAGCAGATGCCAGCTAGTTTTAAGTCCCTTTACACACGGGTGACATGTCAGAGCCAGACACACTTCAGGTTGAGTATTTCTCACCAAGCACCTGGTGTGTCAGCGTTACCTCCCTGTGTGTGTGATAGAGTGCATGAGCCTGTATGAGAGAGTGTGTGTGAGTGTGTGCACATGTGTGAGTGTGCATGAGTGTGAGTGTGTGTGAAGAGTTGTGAGTATGTTTGGAATGGGCAGAATTTGGATGAGGGGTACTGGAATGAATAAAACTTGATGCAGTCCTTCATTCTGATTTGGGAGAGAAGATCATTTAGAGCAGGGCTTCTTTACCTTTTTCATTCCATGGACCCCTTTGCCAGTCAGGTGAAAACCACAGACCCTTTACTAAGTCCACACTATACTGTGTATTATTTAATAAATATATCACACCTGCACCAACACGTCCCCACAAGAATAATGTTTTTCTTTTTGGATTTCAATTCAAACTCACGGACCCCTTCTTAAGAGCCCCCTGATTTAGACATTAAATAACAAAACAAAGTGGTGTGAGCTTCAGTGCAAAATGTCCAACAGCATGGAGTGAGCAGAGACAGAGGGTGCCCTGGGGGCTGCACGGAATCCATGAGGGTGTGTGTGTAGGAGAGTGTGCATGTGGGTGTGGGTGGGGGCAGTTGAGAAGGGAGGGACTAGCCAGGGAGACAGGGGCATGCCTTCCAGCGTGGGGCAGGCGGCAGTGGCAGGAGAAATACTCAGATCCAGGAAACCAGCATAATAATCTTCCTAAAGGAGAAGCCGGGGAATCTGGGAACAGGGAATGGGGATAGAGTGGACCTGGAAATTCAGAAAAGGCACAGAATGTGGCGTGAGGGGTCCTGAGGATGAGTTTTGCCAATGTTACACTTTTGAGGCTCCCCCCACCTTCCCACTTGCCCCCTCCACCCAGAAAGTCTCTTGCTGGGAGAAGGGGGAGACTCTGGGGTAGCACAATCATTTAGACGGGGGGAAAAAAGTAAAAACCAAAACCAACCAACTCCCCAAAAAACTGGTTCAAATTTCATTCCCAGACACCTGGCTTCTGCCAACTCTGACCACCTTGTCTCAAAGACGCAGCCAAAAAAGCGAGGGGGCATGCCAGACAAAAATGGAAGCCTTTCTGCAGAGTGACAGGCTGGCATCTGGCGGGACCCATGCTCCAAGCCGCAGCCGAGCAGAGCCTTGCCCATCCACCAGAAAGAATTCCAGCTTTCCCCCAGGTGATGCGGGGTTGGCTGAGGACAGAGCCTGACTCCCAGCCATCCCAGCCCCTGGCATTTATGAGGACTCCTGTGTGCCCAGGCCCATCTCAGCACCACAGGAGAGGGAAGGGACCTGCCAATCCTGCTCTGTGCCAGCCCCCTGCTCCTAGGGGAGGAGGACCAGGACCAGCAGGCAGTGGGCATTTGCTTTATTGTAAAGAGCCAGCCAGCCAGAAGATGGAGAGAGTGGAAGGCTCAGAGGAAGCCACTACAGAAAAAAAACACCCTTAGCCCCTAAAGGTTTGTATGCCCAAACCTTTTGCTTCTCTGTCCCTTCCCCTCCACATATACATTCCTCCCTGTCCCACGTGGGCCCACTCACCACGCCCTTAGGGCCCTGTGGACTGGCCCTCCACTGCCTGATGCCCCTGAGATGCCCCAAGAGGTGTGGTGAGCTTTGAGATGGCTCCCCCAGCATGCTTGCCCCCTCCCTTGGCCACTGCTTTAATTTCCCCCAGCTCACCCACCCCCCAGGGAGCCCCTAAAATTTTTAGACAGCAGCTGTCTCAAAGCATGATCCGGGAACTGCTGCAGGCTTCCAAGACCCTTTAAGGGAGCCCAAGGCTCAAACTACTTTCAGTATAGTACTAAGATGCTATTTCCCTTTTCAGCCTCATGCTCCAGCGCTGACGTTGGAGAAGCCAGAGCTGCTTGCCCAGACCAAGCGAAAGGCGACGTGGCGAGTGCCATGAACGCCAGACAACTCGGGCGCTAGTCCCAGGCTTTCTTCTCACCAGAGGAGGGGTTGGATTGGTCAGCGAATGCCCCTACTAGCTATAAAAATGGCAGGTTTTATTTTCTCTGAATCTTGGTGTTCTTCTTTTTTGTAGACTGAGACATAATTACATCTTCCCCATCCGCGTTACAGAGCTGTTGAGAAGGCCAAAGAAATTAAATGTGGAAGTGCTCTAAAGAGTGAAAATTGCCTCACAGTTATTAGGTGATTTTTAAGAGGGGAGAAACCCAAGGAAAGTCAACAGTTAGGGTGGGGGTTTAGTCTCCAGCCATAAGCTTCCCTTCGTTGCTAGGAGACCCTCACAGGGATCCTCGATCCAACACATCAGCCTTTGAACAAGGGTCCCCTCTCTTCCATGTTACCTTCCGTGCTGGGAATTGGAATCATTTTCCCTCAAAGGGCTCCTGGAGACCCTGCGCTGTTGTAAAGTAATTCTCCCTGTGGCTCAACATACATAACTCTGGCTTTTACTCTCATTCTCCTGGTTTCTTCTCACTAGCCTCTCTCTCTCTCTCTCTCTCTCTCTCTCTCTCTCTCTCTCTCTCTCTCTCTCTCTCTCCTCCCCCTCTCTCCCTCTTGCTCTCTATCTAATCTATCAGTCCTTGTCTCTATCTCCCACTCTCTCTCAACCCTTTTTAAACTATACAATATAACTTACATAAACAAAGTGCATAAAACATAAATATGAAGGGGGGCGGATGTGGCTCAAATGGCTGAGCGTCCGTCTGCCATATGGAGGGACCTGGGTTCAATCCCCGGGACCTCCCGGTAAAATAAAAAAATATATATATATATAGAAGGCACATGGGCTGCCAGGTTCTGTGTGCCGGTGAGCCGCCAGGCCCCGGGAGCCAGGCAGCAAGATGATGACGTAACAGGAGAGAGACGCAGGGGAGAGACAAGACGAGATGCTCCAAAAACCAGGAACTGAGGTGGCGCTGGTGGCAGAACACCTCTCTCCTACATCGGAAGTCTCCAGGATCGAATCCTGGTGAAGACTGGAGGAGGAGGATGAGAAGAGATGGCAGGAAACAGACACAGAGAATTGCCCAGCAAATGGACACAAAACAGCAAAACGGGGAAGGGGGGGTTTAAAATGGATAAAGTAAATAAATAAATCTTTAAAAAAAAAACATAAATATGAGCAAACATCCATGTAATTATCAGCCAGCACCGGAAATAAAATATTATCAGCACCCACAGCCTGCATGCCTCCTTGTCCTGAAGGTAAACACATTTCTTTCTTTTTTTCCCCCCACCCTATTATTATTTTTAAAATATATTTTTATGACAGAACTTGTAAACTTACAAAACAATCATACACATGTGCAGATTCCCAAACAAAACCCTTCTATCAACACACCACACCCTGGTGGAATATTTGTTACAGATTATGAGATAATATCATCCAATTATTACCAGGTCCACAGCGTACATTTGGCACACATTTTCCATACTCCCCCATTATCAACACAGTACATCTTTGGCATAGATGCAAAAATATTACATTATTACTGTTAACCACACTCCATAGGTCACTCCAGTTGTATTTTTCCCATGCTTCTCCACTTCCCACCACCCTGCAATACTGATATACATCTGCTCTAGCTCACAAAGGACACTCTTGCATCTGTACCATCAACCGCTGTTCTCATCCACCTCTGGGTTTACTGTGATATGCAGTCCCTAGATTATTCTCTAGCTTTCTGTCAATTGGTATTTACATCCCTAGACTGCCATTGTCAACTACATCCCCATTTGTAAACCAGCTGTTACTCACTATAATGTGTTACCATCAACTCTGTACACTTCCACACTTTTACAGTAAAGCTAATTGAAACTTCTACATACAATAAATATCAGTAGTCCATCTCAGTCATCCTCTTATCTCCTTTAAGAATCCACCACCTACCACCAGGTCTTGAAGATATTTTCCTACATTTTCTTCCAGAAGTTTTATGGTTCTTGCTTTTATATTTAGGTATTTGATTCATTTTGGGTTAATTTTTCTATAAGGTGTGAGATAGGTGTCCTCTTTCCTTCTTTTGCTATGGATATCCAATTTTCTCAGCACCATTTGTTGAATGGACTGTTCTGCCTGAGCTGGGTTTGACAGGCTAGTCAAAAATCACTTGACCATAGAAGTGAGGGTCTGTTTTTTAACCATCAATTCGGTTCCATTGGTCTATGTGTCTGTCTTTATGCCAGTACCACGCTGTTTTTATCACTGTGGCTAGGTAATATGATTTACAGTCTGGAAATTTCCCTTTTTAAGATGTTTCTGGCTGTTCAGGACCCCTTACCCTTCCAAATAAATTTGATAATCATGTTTTCCATTTATTTAAAAAATGCTGGTGGAATTTTTATCAGGATTACATTGAATCTGTATATCAATTTGAGTAGAATTGACATCTTAATGATACTTAGTCTTTCAATCCATGAGCGTGGAATATTCTTCCAATTATTTAGGTCTTTTTTACATTTCTTTTAACAATGAGTTATCATTTTCTGAATACAAGTACTTTAAATTGTTGGTTAAGTTTATGCCTGAATATTTGGGTTTTATCTGTCATATTTTACTTTCACCACTCTTTTGATGCTTTTAGTTACTCTTATTGATATAATCTTCATTTCTAGATTCTCTTCAGGCCTCTCTCTCCTGTCTTTACTTTTCAGGCTGTAGCACACCCTTTAGTATTTCCTGCAAAGCAGGTCTCTTGGCTAAAAACTCTCTCAGTTTTTGTTTTTCTGTGAATATTTTAAACTTGTCCTCATTTTTGAAAGACAATCTTGCCGGATATAAGATTCTTGGCTGGAAGTTTTTCTCTTACAGTATCTTAAATATATCATAACACTGTCTCCTTGTCTCCATGGTTTCTGGTGAGAAATCAGGCCTTAGTCTAATTGGATATTTCTTTTACATTATGCATTGCTTTTCTCTTGCTGCTCTCAGAATTCTTTCTTTGTCTTTGGCATTTGACATTCTGATTATTATGGGTCTCAGACTTGGTGAATTAGGATTTTTTTGGATGGGAGTATGTCGTGCTTCTTGGACATGGATATCTATATCCTTCAATAGGGTTGGGAAATTTTCTACCATTATTTCTTCAAATATTCCTTCTGCTCCTTTTCCCTTCTCTTCTCCATCTGGGACACCCATGACACATATGTTTGCACATCTCTTGCTGTCGTTTAGTTCCCTGAGACCTTGTTCAATTTTTTCCAATCTTTTCTTCATCTGTTCTTTTGCATGTTCACTTTCAGAGGCCATTTCTTCAAGCTCACCAATCCTTTCTTCTGCCTCCTCAAATTTGCTATTATATGATTCCAGTGTATTTTTTATTTCATTTATTGTACCTTTCATTCCCATAAGACCTGCTATTTTTCTATGTATGCTTTCAAATTCTTCTATGTGCTCATCTAATGCCTTCTTAATATCCTTAATTTCTTTAGCCATCTCATTGAATTTATTAATAAGATTTGTTTGAACATCTATGATTAGTTGTCTCAACTCCTTTATATCATCTGGAGGCTTATCTTGTTCCTTTAACTGGGCCATATCTTCCTGTTTCTTGGTGTGGATTGTAATTTTTTGTTGGTGTCTTGGCACTTGGCTTACCAAAGTATTTATTCTGGGTGCAGGTTTCTCTTTAGTTTAGGGCTTTTTTGCCCTTTCTCTCTTGCTGGTTGTGTGGTAGGAGCCAAAGATGTAGTTGATGCTGTAAGCTGTGGAGGCTCAAGCTGCCCTCATTGCCCCAAGGGCCAATGAAGCTTCTCCCAACTTTCTCCTTTGCCAGGGGTAGGGACAGAACCACAGCTGTGTGGAATAATCCAACTCATGCAGGCCTAGACTGTAGTTGCCCAGAGAGACTGATGAAGCTTCATGCCCCTTTCTCCCCTGCCTGGGGCAGGGATGGAGCTGCAGGTGTGGACAGCAATCTATGCAGTGCAGGTCCAAGATGACCACAGTTGCCCCAGTAGACTTCCAATTATTCAGTCTGTGCCAGCCAAATGTACCTGTAGTTACCTGGAGAGGCTGGTGCAGGGTCCATCAGCTTCCTCCATGCTAGAGGTGGGGCTGAAGCCTACGCTAGGGCTGAAGGTCACTCTGGGTGAAAGAAACCAGTCTCTACCATCACTGTGATTTTCCATCAGCCCGGCTTCCCCTCATGCTGGAGTTGGAGTCAAAATGGTGGCTATCGGCCTCCTTCTGACTTGGAATGGCTCAAACTTTAGCTGTTCTTAGGGTTATACTTTAGCCAGCCGAATTTACTAATCAGTAGCTGAAATCAGTGGCCAACCGTCTCTTCCTCCCCTATTTTTGGGAAATGAAGCTTCCAGTTCCTGCCACAGAATAGCTCCTGGGGTGGCTTGCGCTGCCAGAGTAGGATGATCACCAGCCTCCATGGTGTAGCCTGTAATTTCCTGGAGAGGCTGGTGCAGCTCCCCCAGCTTCCTCCCTGCCCGAGGTGGGCCTGGGGCTTAGGCTAGAGCAGTAATCTGATCTAGATGGAAAGAAGCTGGTCCCTACCAGCCCTGTGATTTTCAGTCAGCCCCACTTCCCCACGTGTCAGGAGCGGAGTTAAGATGGCAGCTACCGGCGTCTTTCTGACTTGGACAGGTTCAAACTTCAGCTGTTCTTAGGATTATACTTTAGCCTGCCAAATTTACTAATCAGTAGCTGAAGTTGGTGCCCAATTGTCTCTTCCTCCCCCGTTTTGTGAAGTGGAGCTTCCAATTCCAGCCGCGGAACAGCTCCCAAGGCAGCTTGAGCCTCCAGTGGAAGATGGGCACCGGCCTCCGTTGCGTGGAGGGCTCTACTTACGAATCTTCTCTGCAGATGGGCAGTCTCTCCTTCCATTCTTTCAAGGATGTTGCAGGATGCACTTCTGGTCTCCTGGAGCCCCCAAACAAGTTCTCTAGATAGTTCTAGGTGATCACCAACTGCCGTGTAGCAGGAGCTGATTCTCAGAGCTCCTTACTCTGCCGCCATCTTGCTGGTTGTCACACACTCTTTTCTTTTTATATTCTCCACTCCCCTGTTTTTTTCTCCCTGACCTCTTAAGGTTGAAGGGCTCCAGGGCTCAGAGCTGGGTGATTTCACCCAGGTTCCTGGCTTTAAATATTTCCTACAGGCTGCCAACTCCAGAATTTGTTAACCTGGCCCTCTCCAAAATTCTCCAGACTCTTGTATCTAACTCTATGCTTGACCTGGCCACAGGATAGCAGGTAGACTCCTCAAATGCGTTATTCCGAAACTACACCCCTGATGCTGTCCCCCAAATCTGCTCCACCTGCGGTCTTCCCTGTTTCAGAAGTGGTTAAGGCCATCGTTCCTGTTGCTTGACTCTTTTTTTCTAAAAGATTTATTTATTTTTTATTTATTCCCCACCCCCTCCCCTTGTTCTTTGCACTCACTGGCTGTTCTCTGTGTCTATTTGTTGTGTGCTTATCTTCTTTTTTTTCTTTAGGAGTCACCAGGAACTGAACCTGGGACTCCCATGTGGTAAGGAGGCACCCAATCACTTGAGCCATATCTGTTCCCTGCTCATTGTGTCTCTCGTGTCTTCTCGTTGTGCCATCTCATTGTGTCATCTCATTGGGTCAGCTTGCTGTGCCAACCTGTTGCGTCAGCTCTCTGTCTTGCTCATCTTCTTTAGGAGGCACTGGGAACCAAACTGGGACCCCCCATGTGGTAGGCAGGTTCCCAACTGCTTCAGTCACATCCACTTTCCTCAACTCTTTCTTTTAAACCCCTAGATTCACTCCAAATCCTGCTGGTTCTTCCTCCAAAGTGTGTCCAGAATCTGATCACTGCCCAACTCTCTTCTCAATTCTTGAAATAGTACAACTGATATCTTTGCCTCTACTTTTGCCCCAACAATTTCCAAGCCTACAGGCCAAACCATTCTTTTAAAACATCAGTCAGATAATGTTGCTCTTCTGATCAGCACCACATAATAGCTTCTCATCACACTTAGAGTGAAAGCCAAAATTCTTACAATGGCCACTCAGGTCCTACACCCTCTTCCCTGCAATCCCATTCCTCTCTAGCCTCCTCTTCCCTCTATTCTCTCTGCCCTAGTCCTGCTGCCCTCCCAGCTGTTTGTCTCACTGTCTCAGGCCTGTTCCTGCTGCAGGGCCTTTGCACTTGTAACCAGGAGAGAGAGCCCTCTTTCCTTGGGCTTCCTCCTTTACACCTTCAAGTCTTTGCTCTAAAGCCATTTTCTCTGGGAGAACTTTTGTGACTGCTATATTTAAAATCACAACACCCATACCTCTGGCATTTCCTATTCTCTATCTCTGATTTATATTTCTCCATTTAGCCCTTAAACCTTCTAGAACACTCTATCAGTTAGTCAATTATCTTCTTCTCCACTGGAATATAAGTGCCACAATGGTGGGTCTCACTTTCTCTCCCCTCTCTGCTATTCTAAGTACTTAGAACAGTATTTGGCATAATAAATATTTGTTGAAGAAATGAATGGATTTCCCTGAGGCCAGGGGAGTCCTGCAGGGCTCCCATATCTCAGCATTCTCACTCAGAGTTCCTGAATTCTCTCCTTTGGAAAGTCAGAAGCTCCCACCCTCTCTAGGCTTTCATGATATTTTTACAGACACAGTCACGCCTTCCTTACAAAGTTAGGATGGGGTGGAGGTCATTCTGTCCATTTGATTGAGGTGGGAAACTGAAGCACTGAAAGGGTAAGTATGCTATTCAGGGATGGGTGGTAATGGAGTAACCACGGATTTTTCCAGAGTGGAGGAACCTCTATGCTAATCAGGACTGCTCCAATTGAAAGTGGGAAACCAAAATTTGAGCTCCAAGAGGGGGAGAGGGGGCATCTGGGTTCCTGCAATGGGAAGTCCAAGGGTGGATTGACTTGAGGCATGGATGGATCCAGGAACTCAAATGATCTGCTCTGTCAGGGCTGCTCACCACACAACTTCAGGGGCCACTATTCATAGAGAATACAATGTGCTGTTTTCAGATTTCACTCGCTTTTCTCTTTCTTGGCTCTGTTTGCCTCTGTGTTGGCTTCATTTCTCCTATGACAAAAGGCTTCTTCATGAGACTCAGGAAGATAGCTCTTCTTAGTTCCAAGCTCAGCAAATCCACCTCTCTGGCATGCTCATACCTGTTCCAGGGTAAACCAGGACTGGCCCTGCTTGAGTCATTCCCTATCCCTGTACCAATTATTATGGCTGAAAAATGGGATTCTCTGACTGGCCAGCCTTGGCACATGCCTACCTTGTGACCCAGAAGAAACTCGGTAACATGTGAAGGACAGAACAAATGGCCGCCTCCCATGCTCTGCTCCAGGCACTCTAAGAAATTCATCTTGGTCATAAATTCCATGGGTGGTGCAGCAGACATCTTGCTGCCCCTGCAGTTCCATTTCCTCATCAGAAGAACAAGGAGGTCGGACAGATCTAAGGTCCCTTCCAGGCCAGACATACAAAGAGTCCCTGAAGTGAAACCTAGCACGAAGCCCTGGTGTGCTATGTATGGTGGTTTGCCTTGTTGTTTGGTTTAGTTCCTCTGTGATGCTATCTTGAAACTCCCAATAGCAAGGAGTGAACCATCTGGCCTCAGAGGACCTCTGTGCATAGAATCTTGTGCCCTTTATTTCCTTTGGGAGAAGGATCCAGAGAGTGGTGGTATCTGCTGCCCTTGGAGCCCTGCGCTGTCTCATGGCATCATGGGAACTCACCAGCTTGTCAAGAAATGTTGTGAAACTTCTTCTTGAAACTCTCCAAGAGAAGTGGAGAAAGTACAACTGCACTAGACTCCATATTTTATCTTTTTTTTTTTTTTAACAACACGAATACACCTTATTTTATAAAATACATTTTTGATACATAGCAATGATGTTCCACTAAAGACGCAAACTGACTCAGCTCTTGCTTGGAAGTGGTGGGGGGAATAGAGCAAGAAGCTCTATTCTTGCTTCTTCTTGGGGACACCCAGACAATTAAAGTACACTATACCATGGCTTTTCTTCTCTGCAAGGTCTATTCTAGCCTCATAATAGGCCTGAGAGGCAGGCAGGACAGGTGTCATTATTTCCATTTTACGGGTTATATGTAATAAGATGGAGAAATTTTTATTCACTGAAATTCCAAGCAGGGGTGGGGGGATTCGTTTGGAAAGGTCAAATTCCCTGGTGGATCTCTCCACATCCGAGAAGCAGCGGGAGTGGGATGTGTGGTTACAGCCCCCCAGAGGCTGCCTAAGGCAGGGAAGGTCACACTTCAGAGCTTTGGAGGATGTGGAGTGGCAGGGCCAGCATTGGGAAGATGGCACAAAGCTGTAGGCTCTCTCCCTGGGGATATGCCAACATCTTCAGAAAATGAAAATGTGAGGGTGATGCCACTACACACCTATTAGAATGACTGAAGTCCAAACACCAAATGCTGGCAAGGATGTGGGGCAACAGGAGCTCTCACTGCTGGTGGGAATGCAAAATGGTACAGCCACTTGGGAAGACAGTTTGGCAGTTTCCTACAAAGCTACACATAGGATTACCACATGATCCAGCAATTCCACTCCTAGATATTCACCCAAAGGGGTTAAAAGCTTATGTCCATGCAAAAATCTACACAGGAATTTTTATAGCAGCTTTATTCATATAATTGCCCCAAATTGGAAGCAACCAAGATGCCCTTCCATAGGTGAATGGATAAAAAAACTAAGGCACACCATACATGGAATATTATTCATCAATAAAAGGAAATGATCTTCATGGTAAAACATGAAGGAACCATAAATGCATATTGCTAAGTGAAAGAAGCCAGTCTGAAAAGGATACATACTGTGTGATTTCAAATATATGACACTGTGGAAAAGGCAAAACTACAGAGAAAATAAAAAGATCAGAGGTTGTCATGGGTTCAGGAAGATGGGGGGAGGGATGAACTGGTGGAGCACAGGGCATTTTGAGGGCAGTGAAACTATTCTGTTTGATTCCATAATGGTGGATAAATAACATACAATTCTCAAAACTCATAATACTGTGCACACAACGAGTAGCCCTAATGTAAACTATAGACTTCAGTTACTAATCACGTAGCACCATAGGTTCATCAATTACAACAAATGTACTACACTAATGCAAGATCTTAATAACAGGGGAACCTGTGTGTGTATGTAGGGAGGGGGGATATGGAAACTCTGTACTTTCTGTGCAATTTTTTGGTCAACCATAAATTGCTCTAAAAATAAAGTTTTTGTTTTTTTTTAATCTGAGGGCATTGGATTTCTTGACAAAAACTTTGAAGGGTGGGGCTTTGAGTCTGACTGTGGGTTGGGATTGCACAGAATCTGTACAAAAGACTGTGGGTGAGCACTCCAGAAAGGACACGTGTGAGAGGTACTCACCTCTCTAGCGTAGAGGAAGCTCTCCTCTGAAACAGAAAAAGGAGAGGTCCAGTGGATCCCTAGGTTACCATCGTGTGTGTGTGTTTTACTATTTATTGTGGTAACATATATATTACTTAAAATTTCCCATTTTAACCTCTTTCATGGGTACAATTCAGTGGCACTAATTACATTCACAATGTTGTACTGTCTTCACCTCCATCCATTAACAAAAATTTTCTATTAGCCCAAACAGAAACTCTGTATCCATTAAGCCATAGCTCCAGGTTTCCCTTCTCTACAACCCCTGGTACCCTCTAATCTACTTTTTCATATATTTTTAAAGATTTAGTTATTTATTCATGCCCCCCTGCCCCCATCGTTGTTTTGTGCTCGCTGTCTGCTCTCTCTGTGTTCTTCTGTGCCTGCTTGTCTTCTCTTTAGGCAGCACCGGGAACTGATCCTGGGACCTTTCCGAGGGGAGAGAGGCACTCAACCTCTTGTGCCACCTCAGCTCCCTGGTCTGCTGCATCTCTTATTATCTCTCTTCTGTGTCTCTTTTTGTTGCATCATCTTGCTGCGCCAGCTCTCCACGTGGGTCAGCACTCCTGTGTGGGCCAGCACTCCATGGGGTCCAGCTTTCCACTTGGGCCAGCTCACCACGCGGGCCAGCTTGCTTTTCACCAGGAGGTCCTAAGAATCGAACCCTGGACCTCCTATACGGTAGATGGGAGCCCAATTGCTTGAGCCACATCTGCTTCCCTCTACTTCCTGTCTCTATCAATTTACATATTCTAATGAAATCATAAAATATTTATCCTTTTGTGTCTGGCTTATTTCACTCCACATGATGTCTTCAAGATTCATCCATGTTTGTAGCATGTAACAGGACCTCATTCTTTTTTTTATGGCCGAATACTATTCCATTGTGTATATATGCCACATTTTGTTTATCCAGTTATCTGTTGATGGACACCTGGGTTTCTCTTCCTTTTGGCTATTGTGACAAACAATGCTGCTATGAACATCGGTGTACAAATATTTTTTGAGCCCTGTTTTCAATTCTTTTGAGTATATACCTAGAAGTGGAATTGCTGGGTTATACAGTAATTCTATATTTAATCTCTGAGGAATTGCCAAACTGTTTTCCACAGTGGCTGCACCATTTTACATTTCCACCGAAATTGGACACATTTTCCTATTTCTCTGCATCCTTTCCAGCACTTGTTATTTCCTGGTTTATTAATAATAGCTATCCTAATAGGTGTGAAGTGGTATCTCATTGTGGTTCTGATTTGCATTTCTTTGATGACTAATGATGTTGAGTATTTTTTCATGTGCTTATTGGTCAATTGTTTTATTTTATTAGGAGAAAAGTCTATTCAAGTCCTTTGCCCATTCTTAAATTGGGTGGTCTTTCTGTTTTTGAGTTGTAGAAATTCTTTATATATTTTGGATCTTAAACCCTTATTACATATATGATTTCCACTATTTTCTCCTACTCTGTAGGTTGTTTTTTCATTTTCTTAATAATTTCCTTTGATGTTGTATTAGTCAGCCAAAGGGGTGCTGATGCAAAATACGAGAAATCGACTGGCTTTTATAAAGGGTATTTATTTGGAGTAGAAGCTTACAGTTACCAGGCCATAAAGCACAAGTTACCTCCCTCACCAAAGTTTATTGCCATGTGTTGGAGCAAGATGGCTGCTGACATCTGTAAGGGTTCAGGCTTCCTGGATTCCTCTCTTCCTGGGGCTTGCCCCTTTCTAGGCTCAGCTGCTGTGTTAGCTCCACAAGTCCAGCTGCAGACTATTAGGTGAACAGCTTGTTTCTCTTCCCGGGGCCTTCTCTCTTTCCTCACGACCAAGATCCTCTGTGTGCTTACTTCCCGGGGCTCCAGCTCAAGACTTTCACTTTCTCTGCCATGTCGTTTTCTCTGAGTCCCCGCCCACCGGGGACTCAACTGCCTACTGATGTGGCCCAATCAAAGCCTTAATCATTATTTAGTCAAGTAAAAGTAAAACCCCTGAATCCAATACACTCATACGCCCAGAGGAAAAGACCAGTTTACAAACATAATCCAATATTTCTTTTTGGAATTCATCAATAATATCAAACTGCTACAGATGTATAAAAATTTTTAATTTTGATGAAGTCCACATCTATTTTTTGTTGTTGTTCATACTTGAACATGTTTCATATCCAAGTTTATGAAGATTTTCCCCTATGTGTTCTTCTCTAAGAGTTTAATGTTTTTAGCTCTTGCTATTTTATATAGGTCTTCTTAAATTTCTTTCAGTAGTGGCTTATAGTTTTATAAGTACAAGTATTATAGTACTTATAGTACAAGTATTTCACCTCCTTGGTTAAATTTATTTCTAGATATTTTATTCTTTTTAGATGCTATTAATGGAATTGTTTTCTTAATTTCTATTTCAGGTTGTTTATTACTGGTATATAGAAACACACCTGATTTTTTTTTTTTCATTAATCTTGTACCCTGAAACATTGCTAAATTTGTATATTAGCTGTTTTATTTTTCCTGTGGATTCTTTGGGACTTTCTATATAAAGAATTATGTCATTTGTGAATAAAGATAATTTTACTTCTTCCCTTACAGTTGGGATGTCTTTTTTTTTTTTCTTGCCTAATTGATTTGGCTAGAACTTACAGTTCAATGTCTGAATAGTGGTGGTGAAAGTGGTCATCACTGTCTTGTTCCTGATCTGAGGGGGAAGGTTGTATTCTTTCACCATGGAATATAATGTTAGCAGTGGGTTTTTCATAAATTCTTTTTGTCATATTGAGGATGTTCCCTTCTATTCCTATTTTTCTGAGTGTTTTGTTTTTTTAATCATGAAAGAGTGTTAAATTTTGTCACACGTCTTTGCTGTGTCAATTGAGATGATCATCTGGTTTTATTCCTTCATTCTATTAATGGGCTATATTATAGTGATTGATTTTCTTTTGTTAAACCACTATTGCTTCTATTCCTTAAATAAAATCCACTTGGTCATTTTAATCCTTTTGATCTGCTGCTGAATTCAATTTGCTAGAATTTTGTTGAGGATCTTTGCATCTATATTCATAAGGAAGATTGGTCTGTAATTTTCTTTTCGTATGATGTCTTTATATGACTTTGGTATCAAGGTAATGCTGTTCTCATGGAATGAGTTAGGAAGAGTCCCCTCTTCTTCAATTTTTTGGAAGCATCTGAGAAGGATTGGTGTTAGTTCTTTGAATATTTTGATTACGGATTCAATCTCTTTACTTGTTATTGGTTTGTTGAGATCTTCTTGAGTCAGTTTAGGTAAATTGTGTGTTTCTAGGAATTTGTCCATTTCATCTAGGTTATTTGATGTATTGCTATACAATTGTTCGTAATATTGTCTTGTACTCTTCAATTTCTGCAAGATCAGTAGTAATGTCCCCATTTTCATTTCTGATTAAAGTTATTTGCATTTTCTCTCTTGTTTTTTCTTTGTCAGTGTATCTCGAGTTTTATCAGGGTTTCTTTTTTCACCTTTTCAAAGGGTCAGCTTTTGGTTTCATTGATTCAGTCAATTGTTTTTCTATTCTCTATTTCATTTATCTCTGCCTACTTTATATATTTCCTTTCTTCTGCTAACTATAGGTTTAGTTTGCTCTTGCTACTCTAGTTCCTAAAGATGTGAAATTATGTTATTGATTTGAGCTCTTTCTTCTTTTTTAATGTAGGCATTTGGTGCTATAATTCCCCCTTAAGGACTGCCTTTGTGGCATCCCATAAGTTTTGGTATGTTGTGTTTCCATTTTCACTTGTCCCTAAGAATCTTCTGATTTACCTTGTGATTTCTTCTTTGACCCATTGGTTGTTTGAATATGTTATTTAATTTTCACATATTTGTGGATTTTCCAATTTTCCTTCTGTTATTAATTTTTAGCTTCATTCCATTATGGTCAGAGAATATACTTTATATGATTTCAATCTTTTTAAACGTAATGAGGCTTGTTTTGTGACTTAACATATGGTCTATCCTACAGAGCGATCCATGTACACTTGAGTAAAATGCGTATTCTGCTGCAGCATTCTGCTAGGTCCAGTTTGTTTATAGTATTGTTCAGATCCTCTGTTTCCATATTGATCTTCTGTCTGGATGTTCTTTCCACTGTTGAAAGTGGGCTATTTAAGTCTCCAACTATTTTTGTAGAACTGCTTATTTTTCCCTTCAGTTTTGTCAGTGTTTGCTGCAGGTGCATAAAGGTTTATAACTGTTATTTCTTCTTGATGGGTTGACCCTTTTATTAATATATAATGTCCTTCTTTGTATCTTATAACAGATTTTTACTTAAAGTCTATTTTGTCTGATACTAATATAGTCACTCCAGCTCTCTGTGTTACTATTTGCATGCAATAGTTTTTCATGTGTAGTAATATTTATTATTACTCCCCACCCTCTTGTTATTTGCACTTGCTGTGTCTGTTCATCTTCCTTGTTTCTTTGGGAGGCACCAGGGCCTGAACCCAGGATCTGTGTTGTGAGAGAGAGGTGCCTAATCGCTTGAGCCACCTCTGCTCCTGGCTTTGTTGTGTCTTTCATTCTGTTTTTCCTCCCCGTGTCTCTTGTTGCATCATTTTGTTGCATCAGCTTGCCGTAACTGCCTGTCACACCAGCTCGCTGTCTTCTTTAGGAGGCACAGGGATCTGAACCAGCGACCTCCCATATGGTAGGCAGAAGCCCAGTTGCCTGAGCCACATCCGCTTCCCTCATCTGTGTACTTTCAACCTTTTGTGTTTTGGGATCTATAAGGTGAGTCTCTTGTAAGCATCACATAGTATATAGTGGGATCATTCTTTTTTATCCATTCTATCAATCTCTTTTGATGACTTTTTTGTCCCTCATTTCCTCCATTGCTGCCTTCTTTGTGTGTAGTTTTTTTTTATCTATGAAAGGTAGAGAAACAATTTGATTTCCTTCTTATTTCCTTTTCTGCATATTTTTTAGATATTTTCTTTATGGTTACCATGGGGTTTATATTTAGAATTCTAAATCTATAGCAATCACATTTGATATGATACCAACGTAACTTCATAGCATGCACAATTTCTGCTCCTGTATCTCTCCATCCCTCCCCTTAATGCTCTTCTTGACACAAACTGCATCTTTATAATTTGTGTGCCCAATAACACAGAACTATGATGATTTTGTTATGCATTTGTATTTTAGATCAAGTAAGAAATAAAAAGTAGAGTTGCAAACCAATAATACAATCATACCAGCATTTATATTTATCTATGTAGATAATTTTATCATGGATCTTTATTTCTTCATATGGCTTCAAGTTACTGTCTAGTGTCCTCTCCTTTCCTCCTGGAGAACTTTTAGTATTTCTCGTATGCAAGGTCTTGTGGTGATGAACTCTTTCAGCTTTTGTTTATCTGGGAATGTCTTGATTTCTCCTTCATTTTTGAAGGAGTTTTTCCAGATATAGAATTCTTGGTTGGCAGTTCTTTTCTTTCAGCAGTTTAAATATGTAAACTTACTGCTTTCTGGCCTCCATAATTTCTGATGGGAAATCAATGCTTAATCTCATTGAGGATCCCTAATACCTGATGAGTCACTTCTGTCTTACTGCTTTTAAGGACACTCTCTTTGGTAGTTGATAGTTTGGTTGTAATGCGTCTCAGAGTAGATCTCTTTGAATTTATCCTATTTGGAGTTCATTCAGCTTCCTGCATATGTATATTCACATTTTTCATCAAATTTTGGAAGTTTTCAGCCATTGTTTCTTAAAAAATTCTTTCTGCCCTTCTCTTTTCTTCTCCTTCTGTGACTCTCATTATGTGCATATTGGTATGATTAATGGTCTCCCACATGTCCCTAAGCCTCTGCTCACATTTTTAAAATCTTCCTTCTTTATGTTTCTGAGCCTGAAAATTTTCAATTGTCCTATCTTCATGTTTACTTAGTCTTTCTTCTGCCTGTTCTACTCTGCTGTTGAGTCCCTCTAATGAATTTTTAATTTCAGTTATTGTAGTTTTCATCTCCAATATTTTTCTTTTGTTCCTTCTGAAAATTTCTAATACCTCCTTTTGTTTGTGTATCATTTTCTTTATTTCCTTTTTTCTTTGTCCATGTTTTCTTTTATGTCAATGAACTTGTTTAGGAAAGTTGACTTAATGTCTTTGATTAGTAATTCTAATATCTGAGTTTCCTCAGGGACAGTTTCTTTCACTTTTGTTGTTGTTGTTGTTGTTGTTGTTCCTTTGACTGGGCCATCTTCTCTTGTTTTCTGTATGCCTTGTGTGGTAGTTTGAGACTTTTGTGGTCCTCAAAATTACATTCTTAAATTAATCTATACCTGTGGGTGTGAACTTATTGTGAGTGGGATCTTCCTTTGATTAGATTACTTCAGTATGTCATGAGCCAGGGTGGGTCTTAATTCTCTTACTAGAATCCTTTATAAATGGGAAGAATAGAGAGAAAGGAAGCCACAAAGACACAAAAAAGGCTACATGATCAGACAGAAAGCTAAAGGAAGCCAGAAGCTGAAAGCAATGGAGCCCAGAGGAGAAGCCAGAGACCAGCAGACACCACCATTGTGCCCTGCCATGTGACAGAAGCCCTGGACCGCCAGTGACCAGTTTTTTTTGGGGAAAGCATCACCCGATGATGCCTTGATTTGGGCATTTTCACAGACTCAGAACTATAAGCTTTTCATTAATAAATCCCCATTATAAAAGCCAACCCATTTCTGGTTGATTGCCTTGGCAACCTTTAGCAAATTAAAACACCTTGTAGTTGTTGTTGAAGTCTGGATATTTGATTATTTTGATGTGGTAACTTTGGAAGTCAGATTCTCCCCTTCCTTAGGGCTTCCCACTTTACTTCCTCCCTCCCTCCCTCCCTCCTCTCTCCCTCCCTCCCTCCCTTCCCTCTCTCTCTTTCTTTATCCTTCTTTCATTTTTGAAGGCTGTCATGTAGATTGGCTCTGTGTTAAGCCTCTCCATCAATGCTTAGCCCAGTTTATTCTGAGCTTATAAATCATGCCATGGTGAATAGTTATGTTCTTCTCTAGTCTTTCTGTGTATGCATTTTGTCCTAGGCATGTGTGGTAGCTTTCAAAAATTCCCTGATATGCACATGGAATTTTCTTTTTTGAAGTTTTCCCTTCAAAAAAGAAACAGAAAGAAAGTCTCTCCTCAACTTCTCTTCCCAGGCCCCAGGTGCTGTATTTTATGTCTCAACCACAGTGTTTCACTCCTGGCAGCTGTGGTTTGCTCTGATCTGTGCAATTTCTCCACACTGCCTCTCTGCCCTGCTTTTCTGCTTCATTGCTGCTCCATTAGAGAATGTGGCAGTGCTCTCCAGGATGGGATTTCAATATTCTCTGTTATTGTGTGAATCTCCACCCACTGTGACAATGCCCCATGAACATTTGAACACATTTATACACCTTATATGTATGTTCAGGTGAACTTCCTCCCATGTATCCCCCATCACTGACACCCGACACCAATGATCCTCTCCTGCCCCAGTTGTAACCCTTCTGTGATCTAAAGCTTCTTCAAAAATGAAGCCAATAAAATAGCCAAATCAATTAATAGGAAAATGAAATAATAATGATAGGGTGTCCCAGGTGTGCTCTGTACTGAATACTTCCCCATCCAACACCCTAAATGAGTAACCCTTCCTTGTCATATTGCCATAAGAGTGTTTCCTACTTTGTACTTTGAACCACATACCTGCCAATCCCCAGTGTTCACCTGGCCCCTCCCTCAACCTTCCCCCCAGTTCCATGGACCATCCAACCCACCCTCCCCACTCTATCCACCTGTCAAACCTGCACCACCCAACCCAATAGTATCACTACCCTCCTGTCATATCCCTTCAGTGCCCAGCTACACAGTTCCCCCTTATCATGGATTATGCCCATATGGGCATTGGCTCACAACCTTCTTCTCCCTTTCTATTTCCTATAAACCATTCTTCCAGACAATAGCTCTCTAAGTCTGCTCAATTTGCTTAATTCATATCAGTGAGGTCATGTAATACTTGTCCTTCAATGCCTGGCTTGCTTCACTCAACATAAGGTCCTCAAGATTCATCCATGTTATCCCTTGTGTTAGCACTGTATTCCTTCTTACAGATGAGTAATATTCCATTGGATGTATGTACCACATTTTGTTTATCCATTCATTGTTGATGGGTATTTGGGTAGATTCCAACTTTTGGCAATAATGAATAATGCCACTATGAACATTGGTGTGCATATATCTGTTCGTGTCCTTGCTTTCAATTCTTCTGGGTATATACCCAGCAGTGGAATTGCTGGATCATATGGCAGTTCTATAATTACTGTTCTGAGGAACTGCCAACTGTCCTCCACAATGACTGGACCATTCTACATTCCCACCAGCAGTGGATCAGGGTTCTCATTCCTCCACATCCTCTCCAATACTTGTAGTCCTCTTGTTTTTTTTAATAGCTGCCAGTCTAATGGATGAAAGATAGTATCTCATTGTAGTTTTAATATGCATCTCCCTAATAGCTAGTGATGCTGAGCATCTTTTCATGTGTTTTTTAGCTGTTTGTATTTCTTCCTTGGAGAAGTGTCTTTTCAGGTCGCTTGCCCATTTTTTAAATGGATTGTTTGTCTATTTATCTTTGAGGTGTAGGATTTCTTTATATATGCAGGATATTAGGCTCCTATCAGATATATGGCTGCCAAATATTTTCTTCCTATGGGTAGGCTGCCTTTTAGCCTTCTTGATAACCTCCTTTGAGGTGCAAAAGTTTTTAATTTTGAGGAGCTCCCATTTATCTATTTTCTCTTTTGTTGCTTGTGCTTTGGGTGTGAAGTTCATGAAACCATTTCCTGTTACAAGGTCCTGTAGATGTTTCCCTACATTATCTTTCAAATTCTTTATGGTCTTGGCTCTTATATGTAGATCTTTGATCCATCTTGAGTTGAGTTTTTTATAAGGTGTGAGATGGTGTTCCTCCCTCATTCTTTTGGATACGGATATCCAGTTCTCCAAACAGCATTTGTTGAAGAGGCCATTCTCTCCCAGTTGAGTGGGCTTGGTGGCTTTGTCAAATATCAGTTGACTGTACATGTGAGGATCTATATCAGAACTCTCAATTCGTTTTCATTGGTCGGTATGTCTATCCTTATGCCAATACCATGTAGTT
>JAQZBX010030713.1:0-26678 GCA_029593785.1 Cabassous unicinctus | reverse complement strand
TAAGAGTATGTTTTTAGACTACCTGGGAGGTGGCACAAATAGAAGAAAGAAAGGGACTTTCTAAATGAAAAGCAAAAACAAAAACAAAAATAAAATTGATGATGGGATGTGTTATTTCAATTCCTTTTCCCAGGGTTGGCTTTTGATTCATCAAATATAAAAAGCCTTGTGGAAAATCATAGACTTACATAAACAAAAGTGACAACAGTGTAACTGTTCCGAGATTTAAATTTGTATAAAAATATCAGATAGTTGTAAGTTAAATTGCTTTGGCTTCAGAAGTCAACAGTAGCCTTAGTGTTGAGTGCCTGCAGGCACAGGTTGATAACTGTCTTTAGAGATTTATCTTTGGATGAGGATTCCCAAATAGCATGGATTCGAGTGGAGTACGTTGATTTTTTTTTTAACCTATAGGTTTTTATCCATACACTCTTTTAATTTGGCATCTCTCTGAAATTTATTTAATGGCCTAGAGTTTATTATAAAGGGCTTAATTAAGAGCCATTTAGGAATAGTTAATAGACTGAAACAATTTGAATAGAGCCCTAAATCAATAGACATTTTAGGAAGAGGCACAGCAGAAGATAGAGGTTTCTTATCCATCAAATGTCATAGGAAATGATGTTTTTCCATTTATTCTTTAAATATTCTGAGATCACTTTTTAGGCTGTAAGGAGGTTTTTTTGTTTTGTTTTTTAGGTACTGGTGATTGAACCCAGGACCTCATATGTGGGAAGCTTGTGCTCAACCACTGAACCACATTGACTCCCCTGAGTTGCTTTTTTTGTTTGTTTGCTGTTTTTTGTTGTTTTTTTTTAGGAGGCACGGGGAACCAAACCTGGGACTTCCCACATGGGAAGCAAGCGCTCAACCACTTGAGCTCCATCTGCTCCCCAAGAGTATTTTTTAAAAAATCTCTATAAAGAACAGTTATTTACCCAAGTGCAGAAAGTCTAAACGTACTTATCCCCAAAGCTCAGAGTATATCATGATTGTAAAATCAGAACATGTCAGTAGCAAAGAGGCAATTGTTAAGGCAGTTTGCCTCAAAGGCGTAATGTAGTAACCCAGTGGTATAACGCCAGAGTTCCTGCAACCCAAGCAGAAGAAAACTTCAAATCAGACGATGGTTTCATCAGTGGACATTTTCCAATGGAAGTGTTTGTTTCAGCAAAACAAATGTTTGCCTTTTGGCCAGTGGGGACCAACCAACAGATGCTTCTGCTAACATTTCCACAGGCATACTGGCACCAAACTCTTCCCTCTGTGAGCTTCCCTTTCAGCCAGGAACTCTCCCGCGACTCCACTGGCTGCCTGGTGCAAACGTTTTGTACAAGCAGTCATCTGGTTAAGAGGGTCCAAACATTTTAAAACTGCTTGCTTGCCAAGTTGCAGTCTTGGTCTGGACATTGTCTTGCAGGTGTTTGTGAAGATTTCTTCATCCTGACAGGATCTGGTTTGTAAGCCATGAAAACTGTGTACAGTTAACTCTAGCCTGTAATAAGTTAAGTGTGCATCATGTTTAATTTACCTTTAATTGGGCTCTGGGTAAAATGAGGGCATGTGAAGGTGCCTAGCACGGAGACTGGTAATTAATTTAGGTTTTGTCTTAATTCATGTCTCTAGGTGTTATTTTGAGGATGATATCAAGAATTCAAGGAGTTTAGCTGACTCTTGAATTTGGAATTGGGGTGGGGATCAGGAAAATGATTTACCCAGGTAGACTGGTGGTATAATTTAGTGGTAAAATGTTGGTAGCTTTAGAGTATGAAAAATCTGAAATGGCATTGCTTTTCTGACACTCAGCTGCTGTGTGACTTTCCCTCTGCCTATAGGGACTAATAATAATACCACTTTCTAAGACATTGTCATGATTGAGTTAAATATCATGTGTGACGTGCTTAGCCCAATGCCCAGCACACAAGAGCACAGTAAAGGAAGGTGGTTATTGCAGTCCCCCTCTTCACTGCATTGGTCTTGACAATTGCTGTGGCCTTTGGATGTTACCATTGTCTGCTGTCACCCATGGGCACAGAAAGTGACAGTGCCTTGGGGATTTTTTTTTTTTAACATTAAACATTTTGCATATTCTATTATTCTGTCACTCTGGGTAACTTTCCATATCTAATTATAAGTAAGTGCAAACAAGTTTTAGCATGCTTATAGGTTTTGGATGCTGCAATAATGTGACAGTTGTACTGAAACTTTCCTTGTCTGTGTTTACTAAATTCATATGATGTTTCCAATGAGGAATTATCAGTCCTGGAAATGTGATTTAATGACCCAATCAAGGGTAAAGTTAACATTTAGTACCAAAATAAATGCAGAGTTTAGGTAAGCTATTCATCCAGAATCCAGTGCCAGCCCAGTAGCTTTGGGCTGGGCAGTAAAATACCTACATTTGACAGGCAAGCTCAGGAGCACTAGCTTGGGGACCTTTTCATATATAATGGATCTATATCACACTAGGTCCTCAAAGGAGTTTGGTCTGGCAGTCAAGTATGATGAGGTGGAAAGGAAAAACACATCTCTTTACATCCATCCCTTTTTTACAATATAGACTTCACCCTAGCAGGGGACGTGTTAAGTGTCATTCATGGATGGGATCATGAAATGCCACACAGTAACTGAAATTTGTTTTGTCTGGCCCTAGGAAATGATGCTTCCCTTGCCGCTTCTAAACCAAAGTTGATCTGGGTGGAATTGCTTGCTAAGCTCTAACACTGGCTTATGGTTATATGGATTTTTTGTTGTGCTTTTTCCAGAGTCGTGCCCAATTTTGCAAATCATATGAGGGTGCAAGAGATGCCTAGGAGAATAAATCCTTGTATGTTTAACTCATTGTTGATAATGAGCTACCCAATCAAGTCTTAAGTGGCTGTGGCCTCGCAGAAAACTAATTGCTGATGGATGGCAGCCTACAGAGCCATTTTCAGATGCATTTTCTAAATTCTGGCCTTTTAAAATTCTTGGGTTGGTCATAGCCCTAGCATTATAAGCCTGCTGGGCCCCAGAATTGGCTGAACATTTCTTCATTAGAAACAAATATTTACGGAGCTAATGCCAGAATAGAGAAAGACATGTTAAATCTTTCCATTGAGCTAGCTTTTCATTTGAATGTTTCCACTATGGACAGACGGAATGAATCCAACTGACACAGACTCCCCCCTCCCTCCCTTCTCCTTGTCACCTCCCTCCCTTTTCGCTTTCTTATTTTCCTTCCTTCCTATTATCATGTACCAAGCTTTGGCAAACAATGTCTTCTTGGCTTTCTTATCAAGCCTGTAGATGTAGGTGTTGTTTGATTAATTTTTTAGGGTAAGAAAATATAAGTTGCAAAATAAAATGATAAATCAACCCAGGTGGTTAAATTCTAGTAAATCTTATGTGTTGAACTTATAAAGCCTGGCTAATGTTACCTTTTGGGAAGAAACATACTAATAATGCTCCGTTACCCTTGTTAAACTGTTTTAAGGTGTTTTTCCTTTCACCTTTGTGATCTCCTTTGAGTGGTGATTGTTCTGTGCCTGAAGAACAAACAAGTAATTATAGTTTCTGTGGTTTAATGTTTAACCAAACACACAGTTGTACCTTAATGATCCTTCATTGCAAAATTTAACATTAACTGATATGAACAGCATTAGCCTCACAGTCTTGAGATAGGTTGGTGCTGCCCTTTAGTTCTGATGGATATCTTCATTTGATAGAGTGTCTCTTTAGGTAGTAGAAGGGAGTCAGGATTAGGAGAAAGATGGAGCAGAACTACAACAGGTTCTGTCTTATTTTAATGATGAAATGAACATATATGCATGAATAGAACAGCTGCCAGCAAGTTTTCAAGTACTTTCTACTATCCAGATTCTCCCTCTTCTTGAATTTGGCTTTGCTGCATCAGTGCCCATCTGCTGGTAGTAACCAGACTGATAATTGAAGGCAGCCTTCCAGCATAGCATTGCCAGGGCCATCTGCTTCCTAACAGTGCTATGGGGTCCTGGAGGATGGGTCTTAATGGTTTCTTTAAGATAAAACATTTTCCCCACTTCTCAGAGGGAGAATCTGGGTATTTTTTTGAAGTGTGGTTTTAAAAAAGTCCTTTCAGCTAAGTGAACATGGAATATTTCTATCTATATATATCTCTCTCTATATCTCTAGAGAGAGATATATATAGATATATTTTAAGGTATTTTCTTTTTCAAGGATGTGATGTGCTTGGTTCTGTCAGTTTATGTATTGATACATGCCAACTTCCATGGTCCAGAGGTTGGCATTCAGTAAAGAACAGGGGTTTCTTAACCAGGGGTCCACGGAAAGATTTTAAGGGGTCCGTGAGCTTGAACTGAAAAAAAATCAACTTATTATCTTTATTTTCTCTGAACTCTGATGTTGAGTGTCATAAAACTATCTGCCGCTACATCCTGAGAAGGGGTCCGTGGTTTTTACCTGACTGGCAAAGAGGTCTGTGGAACAAAAACAGTTATGAACCTCTGATATAGAATGAGATTCACATCAGCTATAAAAATCATTGAAAGTTGAAGAACAGGTACAGGAAGAATATAAATAGAAGATTTATAATGTTTATTATGTGAGTCTTACATGGTAATAAGCAATAGTGTTCTTATTCAGCATCCACATATTGCTTGGTTTTAAGATCCAGATAAATAGACAGGGCTCCCTAGGTAATAGACTAGACTACATACACATCCCTGCTGTTTTATTGCATATTGATACATGGAAACTTCGTTTAATCGAGTACTCAGAGAACCTCTTTTCACTGTGAAAGCTCAGATTCCCTCGTCTAGAATGAATTCTTCTTTCTGTGCTCCATCCCTCTGATTTTCCCATAGCACACAGAAGCTAGTACATCCCAGTGTGAATTAGATTATTGCTATCATACATTCCCCTAGTTGGGGGGTGGGGTGGGGCGGTACCTGCCTTGAGTATCGGGACTCTCTCTTATTCATATTGTATCATTCAAAATGTCCATTCTGGCATCTTGCACATTGTGATTTTCTGGATAAACATTTGTTGACGGTAGTTTTACCAATAAAGGCGTCTCTTTGAAAAGGAAATAAAAATTTGTCACATGAGGGGTTTGATGTGTTAATAACACATCAACTATTTTGCAGGATGTATTTGAATGTTCAGGAGTGATAGGAACTTGTAACTTCTCTCTTTGAGAATCTTGTAAATAGGGTTTTACTTATGAACTAACCCTTTCACAAGCATGTGAACAACCAGAAAGTTCAAAGAAATTTCTATTTCTTGAGGAAAACAAATGACCAGATTTGGTTTTCTCCTCCCTACTTGACTTCTATTTGTATAATTATTTAAGGACGTTTAACTTCATTAACTACCCAAAGGGTAAGTGTGATTCCTTCCCTCTGAGATATGCAAGCAATTCCATCAGGAACCCTTGTTAAGGCCGAAGTCCTAACTTTGTTTGAGTATTTGTTTTGATTATAACCAACTAAATGTGTGTTTTAGGAAATGAAGAAGGAAAACAGCCTCCTCAAGAGTCAGTCTGAGCAAAGGGCCAGAGAAGTCTGCCACCTGGAAGAAGAGCTCAAGAAGCTCAAACAGTGTTTAAATCAGAGCCAGAATTTTGCAGAAGAAATGAGAGGTAAACGCAGTGTTTCTAGAGTTCCTTCTCTAGCCTATGGCTCCCATGAGGGAGGGTCAGTGACATTAGCACATTGGAGAAACTTCTTTGAATCGCTCTGCATCTGAGGTGGAGAAAGTTTTCCCTCTCTCATTTTTTTTAGTTTCCTGAGTGATATTTGGACACTTTCTTTTATGGGAACATATTGAGTCCCAAAATGCCTGGTTTTCAGCACTTTGAAACCAGAAGGGTAAATATTTCCCACACAAAACTAAATTGTCAGTGCCGCCTCTCGCCCCAGAGTACTATTCTTTGTGCCTCAAGTGTGTTGGTTGGTTATATCCAGAAGCTCATCTCCTCGCTCATTACCATTTCTCTTATAATGGGAAAAAACCTATATTAAACGCATTTTCCAAGCTCTTAATGACATTGTTTTTTGATGACTTACTTGACTGAATGATTTTATTTCCTTATTTGAAAGCCAACAAATGTTGCTATACACACCAAATGAAACCATCATTAGTTTCTCGTTTGTTGTGCCATATGTCTTTCACTTATATTTATTTTCTTACCTATTGGTTTTGCACATCTGGGGTTTCTTTTAACTCTGACCTGCAGAATATGTGTCACACTTCTCTGTGACTTTCTTCTTTAAATTCCAGTCTCCCTAAGAAGTTTTCTGTTTTTCCACAGTATAGGTAGAAATGTCAGTCTTCAGCTTTCTTGAAGGAAAACTATAAGAAAAGGAAAGGGTAGGGCATTTTTCAATGTTGGTCACCAGTGTCATTGTTTGAGATGCTCATAAGCAAAGTGGCTTGATAGCCATCCACTCTCAGTAGGTAGATTGAGACTAGTGGGTTAAAATTTGTTTTGTTTTCATTTAATATAACATCTTTATCATCTACTCTTGAGATTCTCAACTTTCTCTCCCCAACATACTTGAGGAATATGAGGCCTTTCCATCACTGTTTAACAAAAGCAATGTAGTTATTCTTAACTAGGAGGAGCCTTGTTACTGGGCAGTAAAAGAGATAGTAATGAAGTTTTTTGTTTTTTTAAAATTTGAAGTAGACTTTATTTCAATTTCAAAAAATAAAATAATAGACAAAAGGGGCAGCTTAACAAAATATGGAAGCATCACTTTAAAAAACTCTGTCCAGACACATTTATCTTATTTAATCCTAAAAACAAACTCAGTTGTTTCTTTAGTGTTTGGAAAGATTCATAAATGAGCATAGATTGTTTCAATGACATGACCAAGGTCTCTTTGTTAATGAAGAAAATGAAGAACAAAAAATGCTTAACCATATTCATATCTCATAAAATTAAACTCCATATTCTTTTTCTTGAGCTTTAGCATTTATATAGTACCTTCTTTGCCTTTGCTACAAAAATCTTTCAATATTTCTGTTAACTATAGTCTAAGTTACATTAGTTGTATTTTTCCCATGTAGCACCATATTCTTAATACCTTGTAGTAGAGGAACATTCTTGTATTTATAGTATTAACCACAATCCTCATCTACCACTAAGATCACAGCGTTATATAGTCCCTAGATTACCTTCCAGCTGCCTTTCAATTGACATTGACCTCCCTAGACTACCCCATTTAGCCACAATCACATTTAAATCAGCAGTGTTAGTTATACTCGTTATAATGTGCTACCGTCAATTCTATCCATTACCACATATTTACAATCGACCTTATTAAATGTTCTACATACATTCAGCATCAGCATCAGGTCTCCCTTCTCAACCCACATCCTGTCTCCTACTAACCTATACTCTATAGTTTAGCTCCATATGAGTTAACTCCAAAGCTTCCACATGATTTTCATATTCAAGACACCACCCTTACTGTGAGGGGCTGGGAGGTAGGTAGATGTTCCTCAACAATACTCACATATAGGCCCCAAGAGTTAATGATTTTTTTTTTTTTTTTTTAAATTTTTTAAAAGATGTATTTATTTATTTATCTCCCCCCTCGTTGTTTGCACTCACTGTCTGCTCGTCTTCTTTCTTCAGGAGGCACCGGGAACTGAACCCGGGTCTTCTCATGGGGGAGGGAGGCACCTAATCGTTTGAGCCACCTCTGCTCCCTGTTTGTTGTGTCTCTCCTGTTTCCTCGCTGTGTCTCTTGGTTGCATCATCTTGTTGTGTCAGCTCGCCGGCCCAGCTGTCATGTCAGCTTACTGTCTTGCTCGTCTTCTTTAGGAGGCACCGGGAACTGAACCCAGGACCTCCCATGTGGCAGGCAGGAGCCCAGCTGCTTGAGCCACATCTGCTTCCCAGAGTTAATGATTTATAGTGCTGTTTACTCTTTTCTACGTAAGCCTAATCTTAGGGGTTTTTGCCTAAAATGATAGAGTAGTAGTAATTTACTTCTCTGGGACTTTTTTACTCCAGAGTGAAGTTGGACATTGCTATTTCAATGCTGCTAGTTTCCCAATTTTCTGTCTTTGAATAAGTATTTCAAAAGGGCGAGTGCAATAAATACATACATACATACATACAGAAAATGAAGAAGAGTTTCAAGTGCTTTTGGAAACTGATTCTTGGTATTTTATGCAACAGTTTATTAAGCTTGAAAAGAAGATTAACAAATGTATTGCCATCCTTAATGGTGAGGCCCACCTGTCTCTGACTGAGAGGGGGTTTAGAT
This sequence comes from Cabassous unicinctus, assembly GCA_029593785.1. NCBI lineage: Eukaryota > Metazoa > Chordata > Mammalia > Cingulata > Chlamyphoridae > Cabassous > Cabassous unicinctus. The sequence continues at coordinate 18,417 of JAQZBX010030713.1, read as the reverse complement.
CCCATGGGGCAAATGGATGGAGTTGTATTACTTGCAGTTGCAGACACTCTCTGCTTCCTGGGATGAGCATTGTCTACCATCATCCTTTTGTTAGTTATCCTGGGTGAGTCCAGTGAACTGGAGAATAGGTGTTGCAACTCTGCTGAGATTCATGGATCAACTAGCACATTAATAGACCAAAGATTTAAGTCTCTGGTATGTATATGTAACAAGTATAGTGCTAATTATAGGTTCAATTAAAGGGGCAGAAGAGCCATGTGCAGGGAAAATATAAATGAGTCTGTTACCCCAAGTAGCATATATTCCAAAGTAAGACCCAAAAGGCTGAAAAGAAAAATGTATTGCCATCCTTAAAATCACCGTTTTTCTTAACGCCTGTCTATTAGCTTAGATAATTAGCAGGTAGTCTAGGAGGTACCCAGGCAATAATGCCACGTTTTACAGGGCTTGGGAAGCTGTTACTTGAGAAGCTGTTAGTTTATTTGGATGTTTTTTTTTTTTAGAATTTAGAATTCTTGAAGAAAAAACATTTATTAAAAATATTGACAATTTTTTTTTTTTTAATAGCTAAGAATACCTCTCAGGAAGCCGTGTTAAGAGATCTTCAAATAAAAATAGATCAGCAGGAAAACTCCTTGACTTTAGAGAAACTGAAGCTTGCTTTGGCCGATCTGGAAAAGCAGCGCGATTGTTCTCAAGACCTTTTGAAGAAAAGGGAGCATCACATTGAACAACTGAATGATAAGTTAAGCAAAACTGAGAAGGAGTCCCAAGCTTTACTGAGTGCTCTGGAGTTAAAAAAGAAAGAATATGAAGAGCTGAAAGAGGAGAAAACGCTGCTGTCTCGTTGGAATAGTGAAAAAGAACAACTTTTAAATCAGATGGAATCAGAAAAAGAAAGTTTGCAGAGTAAAATTAATCACTTGGAAACTTGTCTCAAGTCGCAACAAATAAAAAGTCACGAGTACAATGAGCGGCTGAAAACAATGGAAATGGAAAGAGAAAATCTAAATGTGGAGCTTAGAAACCTTCACAATGTGATAGACAGCAAGAGTGTGGAGGTAGAGGCACAGAAACAAGCTTATGTGGAACTACAGCAGAAAGCTGAGTTCTCAGACCAGAAACACAAGAAGGAAAGCGAAAACATGTGTTTGAAAATTTCTCAGCTTACCGGACAAGTTGAAGATCTAGAACACAAGCTTCAGCTACTGTCGAGTGAAGTAATGGACAAAGACCAACGTTATCAAGACTTGCATGCTGAATATGAGAGCTTCAGAGATGAGATAAAATCCAAAGAGTCTTCTCCAGTGACAAATAAGGATCATCACAGAAACCTTTCAGCTTTTGAACAACAGCCTGCAATGAATACTTCCTTTGTGAATATAATTGGAGAACAGGGAAGCATGCCTTCAGAAAGGAGTCAATACCATTTAGAAGCAGACCAAACTCCAAACAATGCAACTGTCCTACAAAATAGAGTTGTTTCACTTGAGTTTTCATTGGAATCTCAAAAGCAGATGAACTCAGAACTGCAGCAGCAATGCAAAGAATTGGTGCAAATCAAAGGAGAAATAGAAGAAAATCTCATTAAGGCAGAACAGATGCATCAAAGTTTTGTGGCTGAAACAAGTCAACGCATTAGTAAGTTACAAGAAGACACTTCTCTTCATCAGAATGTTGTTGCTGAAACTTTAGTTGCCCTTGAGAACAAGGAAAGAGAGCTGCAACTATTGAGTGAAAAGTTAGAAACTGAGCAAGCAGAGACTCAAGAATTAAAAAAGTGCAATCATTTACTTGAAGAATCTCTAAAGGAGCTACAACTTTTGTCTGAAACCCTGAGCTCGGAGAAAAAGGAAATGGGTGCCATCCTTTCTCTAAATAAAAAAGAAATTGAAGAGCTGACCCAAGAGAATGGGACTCTTAAGGAAATTAATGCAACCCTAAATCAAGAGAAAATGAACTTCCTACAAAAAAGTGAGAGCTTCTCAAAGTGTATAGATGAAAGAGATAAAAGCATTTCAGAGTTATCCCAGCAGTACAAGCAAGAAAATCTTCTCTTACTACAAAGATGTGAAGAAGCAGGAAATGCATTTGAGGAGCTTCAGGAAAAATACCAAGCAGTACAAGAAAAGAACTCTAAATTAGAATGCTTGCTAAATGAATGCACTAGTGTTTGTGAAAATAGAAAAGATGAGTTGAAACAGCTACAGGAAACATTTGCAAGGGAACACCAAGCATTCTTAACGAAATTAGCTGTAGCTGAAGAAAGAAACCAGAACCTTATACTAGAGTTGGGGACGGTGCAGCACGATCTGAGATCTGAAATTACTGATATCCAAAACAATGCCAAGAGCGAGGCTGATGGCTTAAAGCACGAGGTCATGACTTTAAAGGAAGAACAAAGTAAGATGCAAAAGGAAGTTGATGCCTTATTGCAAGAGAAAGAGCACCTGATCAAGTTAGCAGAGACTCAGTGTGACCATCAAAATCTAGAATTGGGACCAATTAGGGACTCTATGAGAGAAAGAGAAAGTGAGATACATAAATGTAATGTTCAACCTCAGATGGATCTTAACACTAGAGACACTTCTGTAGACAGTTGTAATGCACAATTGATACAGTTAGAAGCTGTGATAAAAAATGTGGAATTAAAACTTCAGGAAAGTGAGAAGGAGAAGGAGTGCCTGCAGCAAGAATTACAGATGATTAGAGGAGCATTAGAAACTGGGAATTTGCAACAAGACACTCACTCGCAAGAAATTAGTGACCCCAAAGACTGTGAAATAGATACACAAGAAAAGTATGTTTCAGTGCTTCATGAGTTGTCAACAAGTCAAAATGACAATGCACAGCTGCAATTCTCTCTACAAACAGCAAAGAACAAGCTGACTGAGCTAGAGAAAATGTTTGAAATACTGCAGGTTGAAAAGTTTGAGCTAATATCCGAGCTGAACGATTCAAGATCAGAATGTATCACAGCAACTAGTAAAATGGCAGAAGAGGTAGAGAAACTAGTAAATGAAGTCAAAATATTAAATGGTGAAAATGGTCTTCACCAAGGTGAGTCAGTGGAACAAACACCGGACGCTGAATTTGGTGAACAACAGAATGAGCAAAAGTCTGTGTCCTTGAATTCTGCAGAAGACAATAATTTCTACGAACACTTGACATTGTCAAACAAAGAAGTTCAAATGCACTTTGCTGAACTGCAGGAGAAATTCTCGTCTCTACAAAGCGAACACAAAATTTTACACGATCAGCACTGTCAGATGAGCTTGAAGATGTCAGAGCTACAGTGCTATGTTGACACCTTAAAGGCTGAAAATTCCATGTTGTCATTGAACCTGAGAACCTTCCAAGGTGACTTGGTAAAGGAGGGGCAGCTGGCGCCTGAGGAGGGGCGTTTTCTGTCAGTGTCATTCTCTGGTGTGACTAACAGCACTAGTCTTACAGGTTTTGAAGAATCCTCTTTTTACAAAGATCTTTTAGAACAGACAGGAGAAAAATCTCTTTTAAATAATTTGGAGGAGGATATTTGTGCAAACCAGTCTAATGTGGATGAAGTCTCTTGTAGCAGTCTGGAGGAGGACAATCTGATCAAGAAAGACATTCCATCTGCCCCAGTGAGGAGTATTGAAGAACTCGAGGCCCTCTGTCAGATGTACCTGCAGTCGCTCAAGAAGTTAGAAGAGAAAATGGAAAGTCAAGGGATTATGAAAAATAAGGAAATTCAAGAGCTTGGACAGTTATTAGATTCTGAAAGGAAAGCGCTTGAGTGCCTTAGGAAGCAGTGTGTGTCAGAAAATGAACAATGGCAGCAGAAGCTGACAAGTATGACTTTGGAGATGGAGTCCAAGTTGGCCGCAGAAAAGAAGCAGACAGAGCACCTGTTGCTTGAGCTCGAAGTAGCACGCCTCCAACTGCAAGGACTTGACTTAAGTTCCCGATCTTTGCTTGGCGCTGACAAAGAAGGTGTAAGTACATGGGATTTAGGTGCTTTCCCCCTCTATTTATTATCAAAGAAGGTACTCAGTAAATGTTTTTTGAATTGCAATCTACATTAATTCTAACTTAAAACTATTTTCAGGATTCAAGGAAATGAAAACAATACATAGTAAAATTCTTTCAAAGTGAACCAGAACTTTATGAAAATAAGGAAACCTTATTTTGGAGGCAAATTTCTCTAGTGATTAGATTTAAATACTCTTATATGGAAGATTACTAAAGGTCTTTTTTAAAGTCTCCTGGAAAAAATTATGTGATGGGATCAGAAGGTTTTCTTCAGGATGTTTATGTGTTTTCATTCTTTATGAGTTAATTAGGCATACTTAAATATTGAATTAGTTTATGAATGATAACATGATATGAAATTTAACGTCTTAGGTCCTTTTCAGACTTTTTAATGTTACAGAGTTATAATCATGAAAATAAATACATATCACTGAATAATTTTTCTCTTTAACAATTTGCTGATACAAGTACATGATTTGGTATCAGTCATTTAAAGAGGCCTTTCTTTCTTTATTGAATAAGTAATTGTTTAGTTTATGAGCCACACGTGATTCCCTCTGTCTCTAAGGTAAGGGACGGTAGGTGATGAGGTGGCAGCAGTAGTAGTAGCAGCAGCAGATCTAGCAGATCTGCATTTTACAGATGAGAGAAAGTGGAACTCAAAACATGTAAGGTATCCAAGAATAGATTGCAAGTACTGGATCTGTGATTATGTCCTCAGGCTGGGAATCTGGTCATGAAACCTACCGCCTTCTTTTATTAAAGAATGTCATGAGTAATGCAGATGGAGACTGAACATATTGTATGGAATTTGTTCACCTCTTATTCGGTTATCATAAAGAGAAATTTTATATGTAGGTTCCCTAGATTATTCGTAGGAAGAAAAAAAAAGAAATTTAAATATGTTGTGACATATAATTAAACTAACTCATCTCAAGAGTTTTTCTTAATCGTAAATACCTAACCCAATGCCTTGCCCACAGAGAAAATCTACTGAATGTTTAATTGTGTTGAATGGAGAGAGAGGAGTGCGTAGTGGAAAATATGCTGTTTGACTTTAATCATTAAGAGAATGTGTTTAGTAGCGGGAAGAAGCCAATTTCTATAAAGTAATAATTAAGCCTGTTTATTCTGTTTTGCTTCTTGACAAATGAATTGCATTCTTGCTATATATTACAATTACAGGTTCTTCGGGGAGGAAACAGTAGCTGTGATGTCAAAGAATCAGAAGAATATACTTCCAAAATCCCTCATGAAAAAACACCAAAGCGTGGTGTTCATCAGATTTGTGGGAAATATGTTGAGCAGGACCTGAGTCAAGAGACTGAGAAAATACCTGAGACTGGGGCCTTTACAGAGGAAAGGTCTAGGGAACAGTCATTGGAAACCAATTGTGAAACTCCATTGGAAGACAAAACCCAGGACCGTTCAGAATGCATTTCTGATTTGTCATTTTCTGGTCATAATACTTTGGTGCCTACAGATTTTCTGGAGATTCAGGTAACCATTCAGAATCTCCAACTGCAGGTGAAGGAGGCATCAAATGAGAACTTGCGATTACTTCATGTCATAGAGGAGCATGACAAAAAACATGAGAGTTTGCTAAATGAAATAAAAGAGTTAGATTCAAAACTTGATTTACAGAAAGTACAACTAACTACCAAGACTGAAGCATGCATAGAATTGGAACAAATAGTCGAGGGCCTTAAGAGAGAAAAATCAGAGTTAAGTGAAAAATTGGCATCATTTTCCTATGACAACAAGGAATTATACCAGAGAATAAAAACTCTGGAAGACCTCAGATCTAATTTAGTATTAGGCACAGATAAATTGTCAGGTGAAGTTACTGAAGATGATGTAGCTAAGGTGAATGACAACTGGAAAGAGAAATTTCTTGATGTGGAAAATGAGCTGATGAAGATCAAATCTGAGAAAGCTAGCTTTGAGCATTTTGCACTGTCCATGGAAGCTAACTTAGAGATATTTCAATCAGAAAAGCTAAATTTAGAAAAAGACAATGAAAATAAGCAGAAAGTTATAACCTGTCTAGAAGAAGAACTCTCTGTGGTCACAATTGAGAAGAACCGGCTTCGTGAAGAATTAGATACTATGTCAAAAGAGAACAAAGAATTGGATTGGATGTCTGAAAAGATGAAGGCAAAAATACAAGGGCTCGAGTCTAATCAAAGTGAGTGTTTACATCGCGTTCAAGTGGTGGAGGCTGAGGTAAAGGAAAAAAGACATCTCCTTGAGACTTTGTCTTCTGATATAAGTGGGCTGTTAAAAGATAAAGCAGATCTCCAGGAGCAGCTGCAGAGTTTGGAAAGGGATTCACAGGCCCTGTCCCTGGTTAAGGGTGAACTGGAAAACCAAATCAGAGAATTGAATGAGGAGAAAGAATTGCTTGTAAGGGAATCAGAAAGCCTGCAGACCAAACTGAGTGAATCAGACCAGGAAAAACTAAACCTCTCCAAGGCCTTAGAGGTTGCATTAGTGGAGAAAGAAGAGATTGTAGTGAGACTGAGCTCAACACAGGAGGAAGTTCATCAGCTGAGAAATGGCATTGAGAAGCTAAAAGTCCGTATCGAGGCTGATGAGAAGAAGCAGCTCCACGTCTTAGTAAAACTGAAGGAAAGTGAGCGCAATACGGATTTGCTTAAGGATAAAGTTGAAAACCTTGAAAGGGAACTGCAGATGTCAGAAGAAAACCAAGAGCTTGTGATTCTTGATGCTGAGAATTCCAAAGCAGAGGTGGAAACTCTGAAAGTAAAACTAGAAGAGATGGCCCAAAGCCTGAAAGCTTTAGAATTAGACCTCGTCATGGTAAGGTCCGAGAAAGAAAGTCTGACAAAACAACTTGAAGAAAAACAAGGTCAAGTGTCTGAATTAGAAACGTTGCTCTCTTCATTAAAAAATCTACTGGAAGAAAGAGAGCAAGAGAAAATACAGATGAAAGAAGAATGTCTGACTGCAGTGGAGTTGCTTCGAACACAACTGAAAGAACTCAGTGAGGAAGTAGCAGCCTTGTGTAAAGACCAAGAGAACTGTACATCCAAAGAACAGAATCTGGACTCGCCAGCGGAAGAAGTGTGTCAGCTGAGAAATCGCATTGGAAAGCTGAAAGCCTACATGGAAGCGGATGAAAAGAAGCAGCTCCATGTCTTAGAAAAACTGAAGGAAAGTGAGCATCGTGCAGATTTGCTTAGGGATAGAGTTGACAACCTTGAAAGAGAACTAGAGACATCAGGGAAAAACCAACAGCTTGTGATGCTTGATGCTGAGAATTCCAAAGCAGAGGTAGAGACCCTCAAAATAAAAATAGAGGAACTGGCCCTAAACCTGAGAGATCAGGAGTTAGATCTTGTCACTATAAGGTCAGAAAAAGAAAACCTGACAAAAGAATTACAGAAAGAGCAGGGACGAGTATCTGAGTTAGAAATATTAAATTCTTCATTTGAAAATCTGCTACAAGAAAAAGAGCAAGAAAAAGTAAGGATGAAAGAAGAATCTGAAACTGCAGTGGAGTTGCTTCAGACACAATTAAAAGAACTGGATGAGAAAGTAGCTGCTTTGTGTGTTGACCAAAAGACATGTAAGGCTAAAGAACAGAGTCTGCGTGGTCAAGTAGATTCTCTTGAACATGAGAAGGCTCAGTTACTCCAAGGGCTTGAAGAGGCCAAAAATAATTACATGATTTTGCAGTCTTCTATGGATGGCCTCATTCAGGAAGTAGAAGATGGCAAGCAGAAACTAGGGAAGAAGGATGAAGAGATCAGTATACTAAAAAGTCAAGTTCAAGACCAAGAGCAGCTCGCCTCTAAACTGTCCCAGGTGGAAGGAGAGCAGCAACTTTGGAAGGAGCAAAGAATAGAGCTGGGAAATCTGACAGTGGAATTGGAGCAAAAGATTCAAGTGCTGCAGTCCAAAAATGACACTTTGCAGGACACCTTAGACGTGCTGCAGAATTCTTACAAGGATCTGGAGAATGAGCTTGAATTGACTAAAATGGAAAAAATGTCCTTTGTTGAAAAAGTAAGTGACTTAATCTCTTTACGTTTAAAAATCTAGTCACGAGGGAGGGAAATCACTTTGTGAAGTACATTTCCTTCTGGACAGTTTTGCCTAAACTTTGGGCTTTATGTTTGTGGGAAAATTGAATGTGCTGTAGCAATAGTGACTCTTTGCTATAATACATGGTCACGTGGGACCATCCCGTGGATTGGCCCAGGTTTTTAATGTGACACCTTGGTGTAGGAGAGACTGGGCTATGCACAGTTCTCTGTTCTAATTATATTTCCTTTTCTTACAATAGATTGGAATGGTAGTATCTTCATATCCAATGGAGAACTACTGTAATAGAATAACAGACACTGATTGGAATGAGAAGGTGTAGAAAGCCTTTGGTCAGAAACCCATCTCCCCCCCCTTTTATTTTTGCCTTTAGGAGAAATTACTATTAAAGAAATTGATATAATTCTAGCCAGCAAGACACTCATGGCTCCCAGGTTATGTACTGGGGAGCTCTTGCTCTCAGTCCCCTCTTTTGTCCCTTGTCTTTGTGCAGTTTCCTGTTCTGTTAGCTGATGATTAAAGGGAAGATCCGCGATCAAGAGGCTCAATTATTAAAGTGAATTCCTACAAATTAATTTTTTTGCTTAACAAATATTAAAAGAAAAAGTCAGTGCCCAGAAAATGCAGTTGATCGTGACTCTGTTTCTTGTAAGAATTTCAGGTTTATGTGCAGCTTGCAAGAGATGGCAGGGACTGTGGAGATGATTTGACAGTCTACGCCAGGCTATTTCAACTTCAAGGGACAAAGGCAAACAATAGAGCTTAACTAGTTTTAACTAATCACAGACATGTTTCTTGCAGATTAGTATGGCATTGGGGAATTAGAGATCCAAGAACAGATAAAAATCTTAAGAAGCTGTCTCATATAATATTCTCTGATGTTTAATTTAAAATAATACCTTCATGAAGGATTTCAAGACTTAGTAACATTATCTTTCCTTGTCATTCCTTTATTGCTGTTGTCTACTAAATCTTTGCTGAGGAGAAGAGGTAAGCTTACCTGTAGGTTTTGAGAACATTAGTTGAGTGGATTAGTAAAGTGAGGATTATCTGAATGCCATTTTATTTTCAAGGCTATATGAATGTCATTAATATTTTGTACCAGCGCGGTTAATTTGATTCAAACGGACAACCATAGGCAGATCCTAATGAAAGATTACATTTCAGGTAAACACAATGGCTGCGAAGGAAACTGAGCTGCAGCGGGAAATGCATGCAATGGAACAAAAAATGACAGAGCTGAAAGAAGAATTTAGCGGAGAGAAAAATAGGCTAACTGAAGAATTAAAATTAGTGTTGGAAGAAGTAAAGAGCAGCAAAGTAAGTTTCTCAATGACAGATCCATGACACTCTAATAATTTAGTGTGTGTGGTCTCCTTGTTTTTGTTTCGTTTTGCTTTGGTAGTACCTTCTATAATGTACCAAACCTTTAGCTTTTGAAAGAAAATAACGCAATTTTATGTCATGATAAGACTTGCTGTATTCTTAGCCAACCAGCACTGTTAGGGGCCTAGAAGAAGTCACGAAAAGCCTCTGAACACGTGAAAATACCGGTCATGGAGCCTTCTTTATTATTATTATTATTGTTATTATTATTAATTTTTTTTTTCATAGAAGAGGACCCTTGTACTATATTAACTCTGCTAACTCACATTAGAAATTGATTTCATGCCATTCGCACAGGTTTATCTGCTTTCCTAGCTTGCCCAGATTATAAACCAGAATGCTTTTAGAGACAGATGCACTGACGGTTGCTAAGGACAAAAGAAGTAATAGAATGGAAGTCACAGTAAAATGTAAAGTTAGTGTAGTCTGGGGTTACTAGACAGGGTTACGGTGGTAAGTCTGTAGCATCTGGGCTACTATTTCCATAGAGGCCACTGCTAATTCATGACCTCCTTCCTCCTGAGCCTCTAAACATTGTGCCCCAGTCACCTGCTTCCATTTAGGCAGAGCCAGCAGATGAAATGAAACCTGTCTGCCAAACCTGGTGAAACGCTAAGAATTCCTATATTCATGCAACCCTTAGTCCCTAAGTATCACTTAGAAAAAGACAACAAAAGCAAAGAATGTCATGTTTGTGACCCTGAATAATCACACAGAGTTGAAATAATATTCATAATACCCTATATGAAGGAATCAGGAAGATTTGTGCTCTTCTTTAAATATTGTATCTAATCTGGTTAAAATAGAAAAAGTTTTGCTTTTAATCTCAGTAATTGCCTTGTGGAATTTTCTGGTAATGTTATGTAGCAAGAAGTTTCTATGAATAATATTTGAGTAATGTATCTGCTGAAATCTCCTTTGGTATGGAAAGATTTGGGAATTATCCCAAGTGTGTCATTATTTGAGTATCATTTATAGACTAGTAGAGAAAAAGCTAGATGTTCAGCCTCAGTTACATACATATGAATGTGTTAGTTAGCAATGACTTTCTTCATTCATTTATTCTTTCCATAAATAATAAACATTACTATGCTCAAGGGATAGATGGCTGAACAAGTCAGCTATGGTTCCTGCACTCATAGATCTTACAGTGTAGACACAATAAATCATTAAATGGGTTCCGTATAAAATAATCATAGACCGATAAGTGCTATAAAGGAAACAAGTAGGAGTTTTTGACATAGACTAATTGGGGAGCTTGGTATGTGGATGAACAATCTAATTTTGATAGGGTGGCCAGAGAATGCCACCTGCAGGATGAAGGCTAAGCTATTCTACAAAGAATAGTGCTGAGGAAGGAGCCCTCCATGTCTAGAGAGCTGTCTGTAAGAATTCTGAGGTTAAAAAGAGCTTTGTAATTTTTAGAAACTGTGAGGAAGCCATTGTGACTGAGCCAGAAGGAAAATGACACGAATAAAAGTTGGAGAGGCAGGAAGGCCTATAATTCGAATTATAATAAAATCCAAAGTGGCACAGAGTACATGAACCAGGGGTTGAGAGCAGAGGTTTAGGATAGGAATATTAAATTTGGCTATTTCAGCATATAGATAGTATTTTAAATGATGGGAAGTGTAGAATATATGGGTAGAGAAGAGAAGGTGGCTCTGGGCGTAGACTAGAGGCTCTCCAGCACATGAGGTGAGGTGGAGGAGGAGGAGCTAGCCAAGAACACTGCAAGACGTGAGGCAAACCAGGAGAGTGTGGTGTTCCAGAAGTCAGGAGTGGAGGCTGCCTCAAGAAGGAAGGCGTGGTCAGCAGCTTCAGACGGGTGGTAGAGGTTGAGCGAGTTGTGGACTGAAAAGTGCTCCCTGGCCTTGGCAGCATGGAGGCTGTGAAGCTGTGAAAAGCTATTTCAGGAAGTGTCGGGACTGAAGCCAGAGTGAGCTGGAGTGCATTGAGGAGTGAAGGAGAGATGCGGAAGTGGGTGCAGCACATATAGATACTGGTTTTGATAACTTTGACTGTGAAGGGGAGCCCAGAAGTGGGGCAATACCTGAGAAGATAGGAGGGATTTTATAGCTTTTATAGACTATAGGACATTTCTGTGTCGACAGGAATGATCCAGTAGAGAGGCAGGGCTTACCGATGGAGGAGAGAGAAGGCCAAGCCTTGAGAAGGAGAGGGAGGGGGGACATGGGGATCCAGAGCACAAAATTAGGGACTGGTCTTGCTGTACATGCAGAGAGAAGTAACAGGAAGGAAAGAAAAGGTGAGACAGTTATTTGTGGGTCTGTGGATTTGGTTGTGAGGAGATGAGTGAACTCTCAGGCAATAGCTTCTCTTTTCTGAGTGAATGAAACTTGCATTGTTTATTGGCGATTTGAGACAAGAAGAAATAACCAAGAAATAGTCGTGTCAGGGTGCCTTTTAGAGGTTTCTGAAGGTTTCCCCCTGAAAGAGCTATTTGGGGTGTCAGGCATGGAGAAGACAGGTGCATCCACTGGGGCTTTCGCAGTCCTCACAGCAGAGGCAGAGAGGAGCAAGAGCTGAGGGCATTTGGAAGAGAATTCTTAAGGTGTAGAACATGGAATCTAAGCTGGTCAAGGAAGAAAATATGAGTCTGGGGGGGACTGATGTGAAGGTGGTGGTGGTGTTGATGAGGTCAAGGAATTACTATGACGGGGCCACTTAAATTAGTGGGCCTGAAATACAGGAGAGTATGGTCCCAGAATGGTTTAGTTGAAATAGAGATTTCAGACATTCAGTGGTCTCTGGGGATGGTTGGGCTGGAGCAGAAAAAAAGTGTCCCTGGAAATGAAGACACAATTTATTTCTAAGGATTATAGCACTATTACATAGAGATTTTATTTTGCCTGTAAACTATGTTTTTCCCTCAGTACTCAAAACACCCGTAAAGATATATATACACATATATTCTTAATTATTTTCCCATGATTTTGTTACTCTCCCGTTTAGGTTCAGTTGAAGGAGCTCATGTTAGAAAACAGTGAATTGAAGACGAGTTTGGATTGCTTACACAAAGATCAGGTGGAAAAGGAAGGGAAAGCAAGAGAAGAAATAGCTGAATATCAGCTGCGGCTTCAGGAAGCTGAAGAGAAGCACCGGGCGTTGCTTCTGGATACAAACAAACAGGTCAGACATGGGGTTTGGTTCCTGAGGGAGTTGGAGGAGAAGTGTGTGGACCATGTAATAAGGCAGGTTTGGCAAGAAGATCAATATTCTGCATTGTTGTTATGCTATATGATCTTACAATGGGTCACATCACATTAACTTTATTGGCTTTCCTCCAGTTACCTGCACACATCTTATTTTATGATTTGAATAGTAGTAGCTTAGTCGGAAAGTTGCCAAAAAGCTCTGAAATGGTCCTTGGAACAGCAGGGATTTTTTGTTTGTCTTCCTTACCAATTTTTTTTAGCTGAGCCTCCAGGCTAAAGTAACATTTTTTCTGCTCTAGCATGAAATGGAAATCCAGACGTATCAAGAGAAATTGACTTCTAAGGAAGGCTGTCTCAACTCACAGAAGTTGGAGATAGATCTCTTAAAGTCCAGCAAAGAGGAGCTCAATAATTCTTTGAAAGCTACCAGTCAGGTTTTAGAAGACTTGAAGAAAGCCAAGGTATATACATTTCTTATTACTTCGTGACTTATGATGTCTCATACAGATAATAGTGGTTTCAATGATATAGAATTAAGTGCTTTCATTTTGTTTATGAAAAATTTTTGTAGTCACAATAATAGTGTTTATCAAGTTCTCTGTGGAGTTATTTTTTCAAAATTAGCAAATGGTCCACAGCCTTTCATAGCTTGAATAAACTTTATCCATTGCTCAGCAAATTCTCTCAAGCTAGAGGAGGTTCAAGACTTCTCAGGATGGATATGAAGATTAAGGTGCAAAGCAGGTTGGAAGAGGCCTCTCCAGCCATAGGCAGTCATTTCCTGGGCAATTCCAAAGACTGGCTTGATCAGTCTCCAGATTCACTGCTATCATCAAACCCATTTTCCTGTGGCTTAGGGGGAGAATAAGGTGTGGAAACACACCGTGGTCAGGGACACATATGTGTGTGTTCTCCTAGTCTCAGGATTGTTAATCTGAAGGTGGTGCTACAGTAATTCTACTTGGAAAGAAAGGCCATTTTGATTCTTGCAGATAATTGTCCTGTATGTATAATAATGAATGTGGGAAATAAACGTCTTCCAGTTAAGGTTTTTACTTACAGGGTAATTTAAATTATTTTTATTAATATATCAGTCGAATATTTGTAAACATAAAACTATGTATAAACTTATGTTTATAGCTCCTATACAGCTGTTGCTGAAGGAAATCTACCAATTAAATATAAGCCAATAAAATTAAAATAAAAATGCTCTGCTTGACAAAAGGAGAAATGTTGAGTTTAATAATAGAAGTAGCTTCAGATCTAGTTCTTTAGTATTTTCTGGTTTTTTAAACTTTGATAGTTCTACTGTGAAGAATGTCTATTCATACCATGTACAAAATGGTACATTGTTTGCTGGTTGAGTCTATTCGGATTTCATATATTTTTTACAAGGTGTCAGTTGATGAGCATTGAATTAAATGGATATCTAATCCAATTATTGTTAGATTCAGAATAGAAAATTCTGAAAATACATATTTACTACTACATTGCTAGTAAATTATTTAGAAATGAAGTATACAAAGATGAGATCCAAACAGTAGCATGGACTTGTGACATGAACATATATGCCTTTATATGTTCATAATCCCTTATCAGAAACTCTTAGAACCAGATTGTTTTGGAATTCTGTATTTTTTAGCTGTTTTGTAATATAATTGCATAATTGCCATATATTCCACACTATCCCAGCAGGGTCTGGGCCAACACTTGATAATCAAATGCTTTCGTATTTCTGAAGAAGAATGTATGAGTATTCTCACAAGATGGGCTAAATAATACCTTCATATCCGTTCAGGTCAGGTTTTGTCTCTGAACCATTTTCAGAGGATTTTTGGATTGTGAAAATGTAGGTAAAGAACTGGGAAGTTGTACTCTTGTATGATGACACCACTCTCTGCACTTCTATTTGTACAGTGAGCTGTAATATTATTTGGCTTTACTTGGTGTGTGACTATAAAAGGAAAGTCACCTTAGGTATTGAAATCATGTCACAGATAAGACTACAAATGGGAAAACCATGATCACATTGAAAATTTTTGACCCACCAAGAATATGTCCATGGTGTCCCCACCTATACCACCCAGGTGTGATTCCCATTTGATAAACACAGACATAATGGATACTAGTAGGAACTGTAATTTATGATGTTGATGCTAAGTAAGGGAGTGACAAAAACTCATTTTTTGGGGAAGCTTGGGAAACTGAGGTAAAGTGGAGAAGGTGAATTGTTTTATGCCTCTTTAGATGTTTTATTCTGAACATAATAAATCTTAAATTGACAATATGTGATTCTTAATTCTATTTCATAACTATTTTCCCATTTGCTCATAAAAAGAAATTCAAGGTTTTAAATGGAATTGCTTTTATTTTGTAGACGGACAATCTAAAATATGTAAATCAGTTGAAGAAGGAAAATGAACGAGCCCAGGGGAAAATAAAGCTGTTGATCAAATCCTGTAAACAGCTGGAAGAAGAAAAGGAAACGTTGCAGAAAGAGCTATGTCATCTTGAAGATGCACAGAAGTCAAAAACAGGTGGGTGTTCAGTGGTGGCTGAGGAGTGTGGTTAATAGTACAAATGCAAGAATGTTCTTCTATGAACTAGAAGAAATGTACATCACTATTACAAGGTGGTAAGAATATGATGATGCAAGGGAAAAATACAATTTATTTATCTTATGGACTATAGTTCACAGCAATATTGTGATAATTCATGCATCAGTGTCAAAGAAGGTACTATATCAAAACTAATGATCAATAACGGGGATGTGGGATTTTTTCTTTTGGACTAAGGAAAACATTCAAAAATTTACTGAGGCGATGACTGTACAACTCTGTGAAGAAAGTGAGAGTCACTGAGTGTCCACTGGATAGATTATACGAGGCATGGTGAACCATGTGGTGGATGATGGACTGTGGTTAACAGTAGAAATGTGAGAGGGTTCTCTCATGAACTATAACAAATGTATAATACATGGTGTTAATAATAGGGGGTATATGGAAAAAATATACCAACCATAGGCTATGGGCCATAGTTAGTAGTTATATTTTGATGATATTCTTTTATAATCTGTAACAAATGTCCCAAGACAATGCAAGGTGTTAGTGGAGGGGTGATGTACAGGAATCCTGCACATTATGCATTACTGTTCTGTAAGCTCACAACTTCTCTAATAAAAGAAAATGAAAAAAAAAAAAACCACACAGGTGGGTGTTAACTGGGGGCAGATAACTTTTCTGCAGTTATGCCCCCAGAGCGGACTGCTCTTCTAATGTGGGTAGGTGGTGGCAAGCTTAGTATGAGTGGCTTCCATGGGATCCTTGGGAAGGTGGGCCAACCATGTTTCCTGTTGGGAAGGGTGCTCAGGGTAGATTGGGGTTTGAAGAGAGTCTTTTTTATTTTATTTTATTTTATTTTATTTTATTTTATTTTATTTTATTATTTTATTTTATCTTATTTAATTTATTTTATTTTTGTTATTAATTTTTATTTTTTATTTTTAAGGAAGCTTTAGATTACATAAATGTTACATTGAAAATATATGGGATTCCCATATATCCAACCCCCTTCACCTTCCACATTTTTCCCCATTAACATCTTTCATTAGTGTGGTACATTTGTTACAATTGATGAACACATATTGAAGCACTGCTATTAACTATGGTCTATAGTTTACATTATGGTGTATACTTTGCACCGCACAATTTTACTGATTTTAACAAAATGTATAATGGCCTGTATCCATCATTGCAATGTCATGCAGAACAATTCCAATGTCCCCACAATGCCCCAAGTTACTATTCTTCCCTCTCCTGAAGGGAGTCTTTCTAATGGATCTAATGCCAGCCTTGGCAGCTACAAGTTGACCAAGATTCCAGCTTTTATAAGGTTGTTTCAACTGTAAGAACATGTATAGCTAAGATACCTCCCTCCCCTTCTTCACCAAAGAAACCAAAGAACAGCTCTAAGGTTATCTGCTTTATGATGCCCCATATTAACTCGAGAAGCATCAAGTTCCTCACCTATGATGTGTCTTTTTTTTTTTTTATAGGTACTGTTGTAGATACTAATGTAGATGAATTAATGACCGAGATGAAAGAACTGAAAGAAACTCTTGAAGAAAAAAACAAGGAGGCAGATGAATACTTGGATAAGTACTGTTCCCTGCTTATAAGCCACGAAAAATTAGAGAAAACTAAAGAGATGTTAGAAATACAGGTTGCTTCTCTGAGTTCTCAACAATCGAAATACAATCTCCGAAGTTCTCCTTTGCCAAATTCAGTTGTTCCAGGACCATCTCCAGGCCTTTCCGGGATGGAAAAGAAGTTATCAGCAGGCCAAAATAAAGTTTCAGGCAAGAGGCAAAGGTCCAGTGGCATTCGGGAGAGTGACGGAGGATCAACGCCATCTACGCCAGAGACGTTTTCTAAAAAGAGTAGGAAAGCAGTCAAAAGTGGTATTCACCCAGCAGAGGACCAGGAAGACGCTGAGTTTGAGCCAGAGGGACTCCCAGAAGTTGTGAAGAAAGGTATGCATAGTTGAAAAACAAAATTATTTGTGCTGGTTTGAACTTCCAGAATGTAAAGCTTCTTCACATATAAAGAAGCACAGTTTTTACTTTTTAGGTTGTTTTACAGCAGCGCCAATTGACCATTAGAAATAATAGTCCCCTTTTAAATTGATAAGATATCTGGATATTTATATATTTTCTTTCTGTCATGAGGGAATGACTAGGATTTTTGTGTGTGTGTGTGTGGGTGGGTAAAAATCAAAATTTTCACAATACAAACCAGTATTTGTGAAATGATATGTAAATATATATGCATATATGTGCATTTGCTTACATAAATGTCATTTTTAAAATATATATATATATATATTTTAAAAGATAGACTAGGATTTAATTTACTTGTATTACACTACAGAAAGAGCTGGTAGATTTGAAAAGTGACTGTCAAAAATTTGTGGAATTTCTGTGTTGAAATAGCCCCAAGTCAAGGCCATCCTTCCAGCTTTCCTGCCTTCAGCATGTCTGATCCAGGCATTAGGATAGGCAGTGAGCTGGAAAATGGTTCTCAGGAGGCTGGCTCCCTGCCTGGAGCCGTTTACCACTTTTTAATTTTTTAAATCCAGTACTTAAAGTATGACCCATGGGTAAATGTCAATGTAGGTGTTGTCTGTCTCTGGTCTGTGACAAAAGAAGTATGGAAATTTGAGAGTAAGAGCTTAGAAATGTTCATAGCAATTCGATCTTGTTGAGACATCCAAGCGCATAATCATTTTTTTCTATCGATTCATTCTTATTATACCAGACAAAAGTATCATTCCATGACAGATTGGAAATTACAAAAAAAATCACAACTTATTCTTTACCATAGATGCTTTGAGAAGCACTGTTGTGAGTGAATTTTTAGCTCTCCCTTTCTCTTTGCTGATTCTTAATTTGTAGTTAAACAACAAAACAAAACAAAACGCCACTTTCGTGAGCCATTAGTGCCTGTCTGGAGTCCGTGTGATATGCTGTCTCTCAGTATCCCTGGGACTGACTTTCTCTTCTTGGTCCTCAAAAGTCATGCCAGGGGAAGCGGGTGTGGCTCAATGGATAGAGCCCCCGTTTACCATGCGGGAGGCCCCGGGTTCGCTTCCCGGGGCCTCCTTGTGAGAGCAGGCCGGCCCGCGTGGAGCGGTGGGCTGATGCAGCGGGACCTCACAGCAAGGGGGAGATAAGCAGACACGGAAGAAACACACAGCGAATGAACACAGTAAA
>JAQZBX010030712.1:15856-26777 GCA_029593785.1 Cabassous unicinctus | reverse complement strand
GCCCTATTGATGTGGCCTAGTTAATGCACTAATCATAACTTAATCATGCCCATTTTAACAGATCAGTTTACAAGCATGATCCAATTATATTTTTGGAATTCATAATTACATCAAATTGCCCAATGGCTACACCCCCGCTCCCCCATTGTTTGCACTTGCTATCTGCTCTATGTGTCTGTTCACTGTGTGCTGTGTCTACTGGTCTTCTCTTTAGGAGACACTGGGAATCAAACCTGGGACCTCCCATGTGGAAGAGAGGCACCCAATCACTTGAGCCACTTCAGCTCCCTGCTTTGTTGTGTTTCTCATTGTCTTTCCTCTTTGTGTCTCCTGGTTGTGTCATCTTGTTGCATTAGCTCTCTGTGCCTGCCTGTTGCACCAGATTGCTGTCTTGCTCGTCTTTTCCAGGAGGCACCAGGAACCGAACCCAGGCCCTCCCATGTGGTAGGTGGGACCTCAATTGCTTCAGCCACATCCTCTTCCCTCTTCATGACCTTAGGATGGAGAAAACATTTCTCAAATACTACACAAAGGTTATTAACCATAAAAAAAATAATGAATTTCAATACATTAAAATTAATATTTTATGTTATTAGAAAGAAACCAGAGTGACGAAAATAGATGGACAGTGGAGGATATTTTCAACACATATGACTAATAAAAGGCTATAATCTAGAATATGTATATATAGAATTTCACAAAACAAAAATCAAAAAGCCAAATTAAAAAAAACCAATGTTCTGAACTCTGGGCACAACAAACAAAAAACAATGCTTCCTCAAAACAAACAAAAAACCAAAATGACAGGTAACCCAATAATGAACCTAAAAAAGACTTAAGCAGGTATTTTACAAAGATGGAATTCAACTGGCCAGAAACAACTGTGAGAAAGCAGCTATATCAGAGAAAAGGAAATTAAATTCACTACATACACTGGAATGGCTAATTTTTTATAAAATGTTGCTTAATTGGGCATTGGTGAGAATGTGGAACAACAGGGACTGGAGCCTCACATAGTTTTGGAGGGAAAATAAATTGGTACAGCCTTATTTTACCATTCCCTAGGCAAGATGAAGATATTCATAATCCTATGACCCATCATTTAATCTTATATATATATATATCCAAAAATATATATATGAACATATATGAACCAGGAGATAATTTATAATGTTCATAGCAGCATTATTTGTAATAGCCTCAAATAAGAAACAACCTGTATGTGTCCAATAGAAAGGATATATAAACTGCAGTATATCCATAAATTGGAATTCTATAGTGATGATAAAGAATGAACTAGTTACATGCAACTATGCGGCTCAAACTTGAAAAACATAATGTTGAGCGAAAGAAGTCTGACCCCAAAAGTAGGCAGTGTAACTCTCAAGTAAGGAAATAAGCGATTGCCATGAAAGTTGAGGTAGTGATTTCCTTGGCAGGGAGGGAAGGGGTCCTGATTAAGAAGGGAAACTTGTAGGGCTTCTGAGGTGTTGGCAATGTTCTTTCTTGACTTGTGTGGTGCTTACTTGGATGTTTGCTCTATATGAACATGTGATTTATACTTTATGCACTTTTCTCTATGTGCTCTTTTATACAATTTTTTAAAAAGGTAGAAGAGAGGAAAGCAGGGAGAGTCTGAAAGGTCAAACTTTTCTGAGTTGTTGAACCTGGACTTTATTAAAAGTGTAAAGGAATCATGGGTTCATGACGTAATGTCATGACAGTTTTTCCATCATTGGAAAAGGTGGGGGAGGAAGAAGCTTCAGGACAATCTAACTGGTGTTTAGATCTTATCTGGATCCCCGAGAAGAGAAGCAGCATTCTGGAGTAGGGGAAACAGGGAGGAGACAGATGAAATGAACAATTGTTAAACCTATTAGTTCCTATGAACTTTGCATTTTTGTACCTCCAGACCTTTATATATGTTGTGCCTCCTGCCTACTCTTCCCATTACCCTTGTATTAGCCAAAGAGGTGCTGATGCAAAGTACAAGAAATCTGTTGGCTCTTATAAAGGGTTTTTATTTGGGGTAGAAGCTTACAGTTACAAGGCCCTAAAAAGTCCAACTCAAGGTACCATAAGAGGTGCCTCCCTCACCCAAAGTCTGCTGCCACGTGTTGATGCAAGATGGCAGGTGATGTCTGTGAGAGTTCAGCCTTCCTCTTCCTCTTAAGGCTCCGTGGTCCCAGTTCCTTCCAATCTCAGTTGTAGACTGGAGGACTCGTTTCTTTCTGGACTCAGCTGCTCTGTTCTCTTCACAAGGTCAGCTGTAAACTATCATGCGAATGGCTCATCTCTTCCTGGGGACCCTGCCTTGTTAATGGGGCTGTCTCTGTTCCTCTGTGTATCTTCTCTGTGTATCCACTTCTGTGTTCTTGATTGAGCATTCATTTATATAGCCCACCAAGGGGGTGGGGACTCAACCCCACATGCCCTAATGACATGGTTGAATCAAAGCCCTAACCTTGATTTAATCAAGTGAACGTAAAGCCTTTGAATTTAACCCAAAGGGTATCATGCCCAGAGAAACAGATCAGTTTACAGTCAATATTATCTTCTGGAATTCATAAATATCAAACTGCCACACCCTTTTCCTTACCTCCTGCTTGTCCATGAAGACTGAACTAAGAGGCCCTCTTCTTCAAGAAACCCCAGCTCCTGCCTGCCTCCTCTCCAAGAGCTGCTCACCCCTAATAGTCAGGGTCACGTGGTCTGCTCTCTATCCCATGGCCTTTTTTTTTTTTTTTACCTTCTGTAGACAAGTGACACCTACATTACAGGCTGCCTAATGTCTGACACTCAGAAAGAACTGAGAATGCGCTAGAGGGGACTCCCCAGAGAGGAGACAAGGGGACAGTCTTGGATTGGGCTTTACTTCTCTGGGATTCCTCTCTTCAGTGGCCTTTAACAGGGGAAGGCAGAGAAAGAGGTGAGTTTGCCTCTAGTTGGAACTTAGCACACGTTCCCATCCCTAGTCTTATCCCAGTCTTGCTCTACCCAAGAAAAATGAGTGGGGCAGGTATTATTAGCTGTATTTTGAAAACTAGCAAGCTCAGACTCTGAGAAATAACCAAGGATCGCAGAGAAGAGATAGACTGTAAATAGTGACCTTTGGAGAATGGGGTCTGCCTATATATGTATGAGGTGGGTACTCAAGAATTACTTGCTCAACAGTCACCCTGTCTCCCCAGACCCAGGTAGACTTAGATGCTGTTCCTCTGTTTTGGGGGAACTTGGGAAATGACCAAAAGACATGGAGCCAAGTGTTTTGGATGAGAGCTTTTGTTGGCCAGAGTGCTCGTGAGCCAGGGCAATCAATCAGCTGTTCCTGCAGCCCAGGAACCCAATCCATACTGAAGGGTGGCAATCCTTCTGCTTCCCACCTCCTCCGCTCTGGTTTAGCCAGAGCCCCTGACAGTGATGTGCAATTTGGCAAGTATGGGGGGAACACCTGCTGGAGATCAAGGGCCACCCTGGGCTTAGGCTCAGCACTATCCAGGGACACAATGGAGGTTCATTTCCCTTGCTTCTGGAGACACTCACATTCACTGATATGGCATAAATTTGTCAAGGCCCTTCTTTGAGCTAAGAAGACCACTCTGTAAACAGAGCTGTCCACTCCTACCCGAGAATGTTTACCACTTTCCCAACCCCTGACCTATGGCCTAGTGTATATAATGGTGGACTGTCACTGGACAAAAATCTGAACAGTCCTATTCCTGGAACACACACTGAGACCAGCCCTGGGAATAGCAAGTTCAACAGCCAAGACCCATCCTCAGCTGAGTTATTCCCAAGAAATCAT
Source organism: Cabassous unicinctus (assembly GCA_029593785.1). Lineage (NCBI taxonomy): Eukaryota > Metazoa > Chordata > Mammalia > Cingulata > Chlamyphoridae > Cabassous > Cabassous unicinctus. The sequence goes on along the minus strand of JAQZBX010030712.1, from coordinate 22,972 downwards.
GGCTGTGGGAGAATGTAAAATGGTGTAGCCACTGTGAAAGTTTGGCAGTTCCTAAGAAAATTGAACATAGAATTATCATATGACCCAGCAATCCCATTTCTAGAAATATATCCAAAAGAATAGAGAGCAAGGACTCAAATTGATATTTGTATACCAATGTTCATAGCAGCATTATTCACAATAGCCAAAAGGTGGAAGCAACCAAAATGTCCATCAATGGATGAATAAACAAAATGTGGTATATACATACAATGGAGTATTATTTAGCTATAAAAAGGAATGAAGTTCTATACATACCGTAACATGGATGAACCTTGAAGACATGATGTTAAGTGAAATAAGCCAGATACAAAAGGACAAATATTTTATGTTCTCATTTATAGGAAATAACTAGGATATTCAAATTTATAGAGAAAGTAGATTACAGGTTACCAGGGGTGGGGTTAGGGGAATGTGGAGTTAATGCTTAATGGGTAGAGTTTCTGTTTTGGGTGGTGAAAAAGTCCTAGTAATGTGTGGTAGTGATGGTAACACGACATTATGAATGTAATAAATGCCACTGAATAGTAGGCTTGAAAGTGGCTGAATTGGGGGATTTTACTGTGTTGCATATATATTACCACAATCAAAATTTTAAAGAGAGAGCGAGAGAAACAATGGCCTGCTTTGTCTCTACCTGATGGAAGAGACCTCCAATCTGATCACAGTCTGGCCTTGGCTTGGGTGCTGAGTATTGAAGGGGCATTCTCCCAAATCTCAGGGTACCTCCTCTCCTCATGCCCTTACCAAAGTCGAAAAGGCTCCCCACACAGTGTCTGACAGGGTTAGGAAGCAGGGCTTTCAGGAGAGAAGTCCAGGAAGGTCATGAGCCTCAGCTTCAACTGAGGTTGGTTTGTCATCTGACTTGGACATTTCTTAGAGTCCCAAGTGCTGAGGTCTGAAGGCCAGTGCTGCCCATAAAAAGCCCACATATCCCCAAAGCAACTGAAACCAGCTCACCCATTTATTTGACTGAGAACATTAAGGACAACAAAAGTAAACAATCTTTAATAAAACTCCTATAAAAAACTCAGTCACAGGGCAAACATTCAGTTCTCTTTCCCATGTTACTGAGGATGAAGAGCTCCTCCCAATGTTCTTTGGAGAATAAGCAGTATTTTGCTGGATGTTGCCAGTACTCAGAGCATTCATTTATGCATTCAAACCAGTAGTTCCTATTGCACATATTAACATTATTTGCCATCTAGCACCCTAAATATATGGTACCTTAACAAATAAATTAAAGAATCCCATGTGGAATGAAACCATTTCAATTTGAATGAATATCCTTGAAAAATCACATTACAAGTTTTAATAAATACAATAAGAACAGCTGTTGTTTTAATAAAATACTGAATTTTAGGTCTAGAGTTTATTTCATAAATAGAATGATTTTTTTTTTTCATTTGCTTTCTTTCTTGGATAGATTTGCTTAAGTATTATGCTCTATGAAGCAAACTCTTTCATAGATGCCATGTAAAAACTGTATTAATATGTGCCTCATTACAGAAGCAGCTGGAAGAACTAGATCACACAGTTAACTAACTGAAAAGTAATTTAGGAAAAAGCTCTGCTTTTTGTATAACTTTAAAACTCAGACTGAAAAGAAAACCAACTTTTTATATAGAACTCCCACTAGAAATTTTATAAATATATATGCAGCATATATTATATATTATATATATAATATATATATATATAATATTTGCCTCACCAATAGATTTTTAGCAAGTCTGGATGGAATGATGCTATCATAGTAGATAAATATTAAAAGAATGAACAAGTTTTCACAGATTTAAAACAATTCTTTTGAAAAATAATAATTTCAAATTATATCATAAATTTTAATTTACACAATTTTAAAAGGGAAGAAGGATAGCTTTCTTTTAAGCCTCGTTTAGAAAGTAAGAACAGCCACCAGCCCCAAGGTGTGGATAAGATGGCTGAGTGATAACACTTGGTCAAAATATTGAAAAGAAGTATTTACACCTTTCTGTAAAAAGTACCAAACACATCAAAAAAAAAAAAGAGAGAGAGAGATAAAACATCTCTAGTAGCATTCCTTGGCGTGCAAAGTCTGCAGGAAATGATTATCCCATAATGTTGACAGTTTTCATTATGAGTCTTGGTCAAGCATTCAAAAAGCAGAGGTGGTCATCAGGGATTGTTCAGGTTAGGTTCGGTGAGATGCCTTATTCTTTTAACTTTGAGTTCCAGGATTTCATTCCCTTTATAACATCTCTGGCAGAGTCATCTTCAATTTAGTGCAAGTGCAAAATGAAAATTAAATGAAACCAACAAATACATTAGGAGCAAAGGCTGATCGTTAAGATCTGTAGTCTTTCCGAACTGTGTGGGCCATCCAGTTCACTTTAGTCGTCCAGCTTTCCCTGAGCGCCTCATCAAATTTTTGCTTAAATTGTTTGAGTGCTTCTTCTTCACTCTTCCCTAAGGCAAGAGAGTCCTAAAAAGGAAGGGGGGAAATCTGATTTTATACATCCTTGGCAGTGATGTGCAAATGTCAGAGTCTGCAGGACAGGATGGCTCAATCACACTCCCCAAGCAACCCTGTGGGTGCCATGTATTTTTACTTAAATACCATTTGCAGGAGGGAAAATGAATACCTAGCACAGGTGATAATATGATCTCTGCCAAAGGGTTTCTGAAGATGAAATGAATTTTTATCTACTGCAAGATACTTTCTCAGCTGTTTGTCACTACCATCCAAATCCTATAAGATGACTCAAGGCCCACTAAGACCCAGGCAAGTAAAAAGCAGGTTGCTGAAAAGCAGGGTGCCAAGCTGTTAATTTGTGTTCTTTCAGTGTGTGGGTAGGAAGGTCATTGCCCAATACCAACTTTTATTCCCCGTCTAGTGATAGAAAAATCATCTAGGTTACAAGTTCCTTTTTCAAAATTGCTCTTTCATATGAACTTCCCAGATTCCTTTAATCTAGGCAAAGAACTATCTCAGAGGAAATGACTTTGTTCCACTCTCTCAGACATATATTTTCTTTCCTTCCTTCTTTCCTTTTTTTTTTAGGAGGTACCAGGGATTGAACCCGGAACCTCATACATACATGGGAAACAGGCACTCAACCGCTGAGCATATATAAATGTCCCTCAGACATATAAATGAGATAGGCAGCTATACCTGAGCTCCACACTAGTGAAGTCCAACACACAAAGAAACACAGTTTATACCTTGAGATACTGTATATCCTTGACTGACGTTAGCTCAGGGAGCCCTGCAGTCAACATCAGTGCAAACAGAGTGATGAAGAGATTCCCATGTCGTCGTAAAATCAGATAGGCATCCTCACAACACTGGCGGAAACTTTAGTTGATGCAGCAAATCATAGGAACATGGTGTTAAGAGTAGAGAGCATATTTCATAAAGGAAAACAAAGAGAAACATACCTAAATTTTCTATTAAACAACTGGTGAAATTCTACTAAAGTTTATTTCTGAGAAAATCATTCCAGGACTAAAACTTACATAAATCAGGCTCTCTAAAATCACATATAATTTGGAATTTTGTTTTGTCAAAAACAAAACTAAATTGAAATTCTATGATAAAAGACAATATTATACTTCATTTAAGCTTTTTAATTCTATGAAACCCCAAAGCTGATTATAAAATAAGAAATAATCATAATCCATGCTGATTTCCGTGTGTACTTCTAGGTTTTGACTTTGTGGTCAGATTAGAGACTAATTTCTTAAATGAACCTCCCTACCCCAAATCAGTGTCAATGCTTATGCATTGATCTCCTTGTCATCTGGCCTTCCCTGTCTCTCCTCTTCAAGAACAATCCTATCTCCCTATTTTGCCCAGATAGATAGATTTCTGCAGAAACCCAGGCAAGACTAAAAATTATAGCAATCATTTGTTTAGCAAATAGTATGTATTGCCCACATCATATATCTCTAATCATCATAACCCTGAAATTTAATTATATAAATATATATAAATATATTTTATATATTTATTTATATATAAAATTTAATTTTATATATATATATATCCCTATTTTAAGATGAAGAAACAAAGGCAAGAAGACAAGTAATGTGCTTGGTGCAACAGATCACAGATTTAAGAAGTCTGCCCCTGAACCCTGATTCCTTTACTGTACTCCACGGAGTGACAGAAAATTGCCTGTCACTCAGCATATCACTATCAAATGTCTTAAAAGTTTCAGAGAAATTTTTGTATAACAAAAGGTGGTATACTACTGGAACAAAACACAGTAGCTGATTTCAAATTTCTAGCATTCTCAGTTTCTCCTCCCTGAGCATTTGTGAACCAGTACAAGAATTTGACAGGCAAATTCTCCCCAAAGCTTCCCATTACCAGATTTTATATGCTCCAGATCCAAATATACCTCAGCATAGGAAAGGCTAGACCAGTTTAGTCAGATAAGAAAGGGTTAGATGTATTTAGCCTTGACATGAGGGCAATACTCACCGTCCAAACTTTTCGGTGTTTCCTGTTTTTCCTTGTTGAATGACATGAATGAAATCATAGGTAAGAATAAAAGGCACTCGCTCCCTTTTAATACCAAATTTAGACTTGAAGTTTCCCAGAATATGTCCAAAATCAATGTGGAAGAGCTGGAAAACAAATGGAATTTAATTTCCTGCATTTTTCTGGTGAGTTCAAATAAAAAGTTAAGTTCTCAGTAGTCCTACACCCCCATGCACTCACTACACCCCACCTCATCTAAGCCCTTCTCTTTTCACAGCCTAGTAGGACACTTTTCTAACACACAGATGTCTTTTACACTCAACAATAACCCTGAAATTAAACTGCATATACGCAGTAGGATAGAGGATTCCTTAAAAAGAAAAATGTATCCAAATAATAAGTGTAACTGATTAAAAAAAAAAAAAGTCAAATAGTTCTATAAAACATGACAAAATAAGCATACTCTCTTGCCCCACAGGCTCCCTCATCTAGATAGAGTGCTACTACTTAGATGTAACTTCTCCTTACTCTTACCTATTTTTCCTGATGTTTACCTCTATTGTTCCAAATAACATTTTATACAATTAAGTTTTACTTCCTAATTTTAGATGATCATTCCTATTATAGAAGGAAAGGATTTACCACTCTTGTGGTAATGTAATGGTACATAATGTAACACATTATGCCATAATTTTTGGTTAAACTAATATTCAGTGTTTATATTGTTTAGACTATGTAAATACATTTCAAAGCTAAGCCATATGGTATACTACGATTAGATTTCCTTTGTTGTTGTTCATCTGTTTCTTTTTTTCCTGGAGAAAATAACTTCTTTTGGTTGTTTTGTTTGATGGCTCAGTGTTTTATGACCCTGTCATCAATTCTTCCCAAACTTTCCTAAAGTTCTGAAAATCAATTTTCAAACCTGTTTTCCACATGGTCAGGTAATCTATTCATTCCTGTCAGGGCTGACTGCTCTCTACACTTGCTCTCATTTGGAGTTACCGTTTCCTGTGTTCCACCCACATCCTGTTCACCTTTGGTTTAGACTAGGGTTTCTCAACCTCAGCACTGCTAACATTTTGGGCCATGTAACTCTTTGTTGTGAGGGGCTGTCGTATGCACTATAGGATGCTGAGCACCATCTCGGGCCTTGACCCACTAGCATACCCATAGTTGTGGCAACCCAAACTGCTTCCAGACCTTGCCAAATGTCCCCTAGAGGGCAAAACCATCCCAGTTGAGAATCACTGGTTTAGATCCTTGTTAGATGCTCTTATTCTGGCAGTCTTTTAAGAAAAGAAGCAGGGGTTTTGAGATCTTTTATGTTTGAAAATATCTTGATTCCACATTCATATTTTTTTGTTTTTAAAGATTATTTATTTAACCGCCGCGCCCCCCCCCCAACACACACACTTGCTGTCTGTGTCCATTTGCTGGGTGATCCTTTGTGTCTGTTTCCTGCCTTCTCTTTTCATCCTTTTCCTCCAGTCTTCAGCGGGATTCGATCCTAGGGACCTCCGAAGTGGGAGAGAGGCACTCTGTCACCTGCGCCATCTCAGTTCCTGGTTTCCGGCACATCTCGTCTTGGCTCTCTTCTGTGTCTCTCCCTTGCTACGTAATCATCTTGCTTTGGGGCTCGGCAGGGCCTGGCTCGCTGCGCGCATGTGCGTGGGCCAGTGGCTTGCCTGCATGCCTTCTATTTTTATTTTACCAGGAGTTCCCAGGGAGGGAACCCAGGTCCCTCCATATGGCAGACGATGCCCAACCACTTGAGCCACATCTGGCCCCCACATTCATACTTGATTGATAGTTTGGCTATAGAATTCTAGGTTAGAAATCATTTATTCTCAAAATTATCAAGGCAAATTTTTACTATCTTCTAGTTTGCAGTGTTGCTATTGAGAAGCCAAGTCCTGATATGTGGCCTGTTATGTCTCTTGCAAATTTTAAAGACCTTCTCTTTATGTCAGATGCACTGGAATTTCATGGTGAAGAGCCTTAATGAGGGACTTTTTCATTCACCAAACTCTTGTATTCTTTTAACTGGATATTCATAAACATCAGCTCTGGGAGGTGTTTTTATTTATCTGCTTGCTAAGTTCCCTCTTCTCTTCTCTGTTACTTCCTTCTGGAACTCTTTTTTAAGCTAATGGTATACTCCCTGGACTGACTCTTTTATTTCTAGATCCTCTTTCTTCTACTTCTCATATTTTTTGTGTTCTACTCTTTGGAATATTAAGGAGCAACATAGCATCATCATTTCTGTGCCTCAATTTTCTCATCTGTGAAAGGGGATAATAATAATAATATCACCTACTTCATAAGGTGGTTGTGAGGATTGAAGGAGTTAATACATATAAAGCACTTAGAACTGTGCTTGCTATGAGTTCAATAAATATTAGCTGCTCTTTAATTTACACTTCTATTTTAACTTTTCACTTGTTCCTAGTTTTAATTTCCAAGAACCCTTGCTATTCTCTGATTTAAAAAAAAAGAATCCTATTATTAGTTCATGGATGCAATGCCTTTTTTTCTTTATTTTTCTAAATCTTCTGCATATGACAGTTGCTGTTACCCCAGAGTTTTGTTTTTTTTTTGTCTCCCCC
>JAQZBX010030712.1:0-15756 GCA_029593785.1 Cabassous unicinctus | reverse complement strand
GCTTCCCCCAAATGCAGGGTAATCCTTGGCTGACCAACCATATTTAAGAATGAGGCACTAAAAAGTTGAATGAAAATTCTGTGTACATGATTGGCTTGTTGTTTGGTAGTCATCCTTATAGAATAACTAGGAAGAGAACCCAACTGTCAGGATCTGTAGATCTTTTCACCAAAAACCAATCAGTTTCTCCTGAAAAATATCATCTATTCACTTAACGAAAGTGGGGATATACACCTGGTTGCCAGTATTCTTGGAGCAAAGCAAGTGGAAGTGACTGGGGATCACATCATTTAGTATGCTGATTTCCCATTTGCCCCCATTTTAAATATGGCACTTTTCCCATATTATATATATGGCCTCACTAGAACCTGTTGTCCTTGAGTCAAAAGAATCAGCTTCTTCACAGAATAAATCTTCCCTCTCCTTCTTGGGGTAGGAGAAGGCACTAGAGCACCTAATTCCTTCATATATAAACTACCAACCAACACTGTTTTCAGCCTCTTCCCTCACACCCCTGCCTTCAGCAATACAGGTGCCTCTGATTTCAGGTGTCTCACACTGATATTCTCCTATACAAGTACCCAGATTTCCATTTTCTCAGCTCTGCTGATCATTGCCACTTCTCCATCTTGTTTTTTTATCATCCCCAAATCTGTTAATGTCTTTTACCCATTGTAACCTCTTTTTCAATTATCTTTGTTTTCTTGGGTTTATACATTTCTTTTTCCTTACCATCATCTTAGAAGGGTGTCAGGAAAGAATGGAAATAAATCTATGTGTTCAATCTGATCAACCAGGAGTACCAGGGAATCCTTTTTAAGTATGGACACAAGGCTCAGTCTCTGCCTTCAAAAAGGCAGAGATTAACAATTAAAAGGAATGGTTGACTGTTGGGTAGGTTATTTTGTTGCATATGGTCTGGGAAAGCTCTCTAAGCTCAAACCAGAACTATCCAGATCTCCCAGGAGAGACAAAACTCTGGATCCCATCTAAAGAAAGAACTCAGAGACCCAGAGATTTTTATTATGTTATGCCCCTAGTAGCAAGAAATTCCAGGATGGCAAAACTGAAAAATTACCCAAAATACCTCATTTATCTTTGCTTAATATAAAATATTTTACCATAACATTTAACTACTCTGGAAATGGGGAAATTTTCACTAGAAAACTAATAGTTTCTTAATAAATGACCTGGCCTAACTTCCCTAGCTATCTTAAAAGGATATTATTCATACTCCCTTTCTCTCTCTCCCAGGTATGATTAGATTTTGAGGTACTAAAAGAGAAAATGGCTCAGGTGGGATTCTTCTTAACTTTTTAAGCATTGGATATTGCTTTAGTTTCCTGTCTGCTAAAACAAATAAGGGTTGGCTTAACAACAGGAATTTATTGGCTCATGGTTTCAGAGGCTAGAAGGACTGCTTCCTCCCATGTATGGTCTTTTCTGGTTGGCCAGCCACCTTTGGGGTTCCTTGGCTCTACTATTAGATGGCAATGCACATGGTAGCATCTTCTCCTTTCTCTTTCAGGTTCCCTTGACTTGCAGAGCTTCTGGCTACTTCCTGTGTCATCTTTCTGTGTGTCCAACTTCCTTTGCTTTTAAGGACTTCAGCAATATTAGATTAAGGCCCACCCTCACTCAGTTCTGGGCACCTCTTATCAAATAGCATCTTCAAAGGTCCTATTTACAAGTGGGTTTACACCCAGAAGCTCAGGGGCTTGGATCTGAACATTCCTTTTACGGGGGATATGATTCAATTCCCAAAAGTTATCTTCTTTAAATATATCCAGCACAGCTTTTACTCCTTCAACTCTTAGGTACATGTGTCCCAACTCTAAATTTTAAGAGTACATCTGTTTAATAACATCATGACCATGAGTATAATATCTGCCTCAATAACTTCATTCAGATACTAAAAAAATGATAGTATAATGATAGTTTAAAACTGGATCAATCAAAGTTTTCTAATTGTATTATCAAGAGTGAAAACAGAACACTATTAAAAGTAGCTAAAAAAGTAACACGTCATAGTGCTTAATGTTTCTGTAAAGCTTACATCTGAACCTAATGCAAAACTTTTAACTGCATTGTAATAGTTCTTTTCTCAGCTACATTGTATTCAATGGTACTATAAGTCTGTAAATACCATTGGCCATGGGTACTGCGGCAGTTTGATATTATTTATGAATTCCCAAAAAAGAGAAAAATTATGTTTGTAAACTGGTCTGTTCCTCAGTGTAATACCTTTGATTGTATTAAATTAAAAGGTTTTAAGTTTACTTGATAAAAGATTAGGGCTTTGATTTGACCACATCAGTAAGGCATGACTCAGGGTTGAGTCCCTGCTCCCTTGGTGGGCCTATATAAATGGACACTCTTATGGAAGAGAGAGAGAACTCTGTCAGTTTTGATCCTGGGGCCCCAGGGAGAGATGAGCCATTCGCCTAATAGTCTGCAGCTGAAGAGAACAGAGCAGCCGAGCAGCTGATAAGGCCTGGAAAGAAACTAGCTCTATGCTAGACTGATATAGGAAGCTCTGAAAGATAAGCCCTATGCCAGCCTAGAGCTGAGATTGGAAGAAGCTGGGCCCACAGAACCTTAAGAGGAAGGAAAGAAGAAGAGACCAAGCAGAGATTGCCTGCCATCTTGCTTCAACATGTAGCAGGTGACATTGGTGAGAAAGCACCTTGAGTTGGACTCTAAGCTTCTACCCCAAATAAACATCCTTTATAAAAGGCAACAGATTTCTGGTACTCTACATCAGCACCCCTTTGGCTGACTAATACAGGTGCCACTTCTTGTTTTCAGCTGTGACTGTGCAATATCAGCAAGTGCACTTTATATATTTTCCAGAAGCATATCCCCTCACTAAACAACATCCTCCAGACATGTAGTAGCTTTATGGTTTTCTTCTTCTTGCTTATACAAGCTGTAAAGCAGCTGTAGATTCTTCACTGGCAGAGTCTATCAAAACATCAATGTCTTTTGCTGTTCTGCAATCAGTGCTGCAAAAAAGCTAGGTAAACTCTTCTGTAGGATTAACTAGTTGATCTTTAATTGCTGTCTGAATATTACTAAAAGAGGAAGAGGGACTACACTCCTGCAACACTCCAATGGCACTACAAAACTGATCTGCAAGTGTGCTCACGTTATTTTGTAGCTGTGTGAGATTATAGTGCTGGCTCCCAAATATAATTTTTACATTGAAAAGATAAGTTACTTTTAAACAACCACAATTATACTTTTTCAACAATTTTAAAGCATTTAAATAAATGTTTAGCACCTAACTTTAAGCAATCAAACAAATGAATATATGAAGAACATGGTATGTGAAATGAGGGATGGTAGGAAATTGAAGGAAAGACAAAAAACAGTAATCTGAGAATCACTAAAGAATAATCTGCATGAATTCTGCTAGAGACTGTGCCATACATAAATAACACCATCATTGGGGCCCTTGACAGATCACAGGGATCAACTCACCTGACCAGTTTTCTTGACCATGATGTTGTCACTATGTCTGTCACCAATCCCAAGGACATACGAAGCTACACAGTAGCCGGCACAGGACAGAGTAAACTCCTCAATGGCTCGGTCAAGGTCATCCCTAAACAAGAGAAAAAGTAGAAGCAAAAGAGGTTTTCACTAGTGAATGCACTAACTTAGTTTTTGAAGCCTGTACATTTGGTATTGTTTGATCCTTAGGCTTTTACTTCTGTTGCATGGAGGATAAAGAAAAGTTGTACATTGTTGTTTGAGAGTCTGTACATTAGACTAAATTTGTATTTGTACTGTCAGTATGGCAAATGAGTGAAAAAATGTTTAATCACAATTGGATTTTTAATTTTTTTGATTTAGCTTATACCAGGACTGAAAAACCTCAATTTGTGCTCATGACAGCGGGGATTTTTAAAAAAATGTCTACATTCTTTCTAACAAACTGTCAGAAAACTTAAACAACAACAAAACAAAGGTTTTAAGCCTCCAAATCCTCCAAAAGGGGGTGTGAGCCTCCAAAAGGGGGTGTGAGACTCCAAAACCCCCAAATGGAGTGAGAGAGCCAATCCACACCCCCATTTCCTTTTTGACTATGAGGGGAACTTTAGCACAGAGCTGCCAAAACCAAATCCACCCCCTCTTCTATTATAATTTATAATTTTATAATTTAAAAATATTTGTATAGTTTGTTGATAGAATCTGAAGTGCTGGTTTAGAAGAGTCTATTCTTAACACCCAAGGTTATGCAGCTGTAATCTCATTGAAAAATAAGTGCTGTGGGCAAGTCAGGATAGCAATGAAAACACATACTTTTTTATGTACTACACCCACATATATCTATCCTCAATAATAATAAGACTGTCCTCTTTTTGGGAATGTATTTAGGTATATAACTGAAATTGGAAAGCAGTATGACATAAACACATAGAAGGAACTAAAATCCATATTCATCTAAGTCTTGAAACTGTAATACCTTTCCTCCTAAATATATTATATATTGGTAATTTCTGAAAATCATCATATTTTTTAGAGCCCTGTTTAAAATGAATGTTAATCTGAAAGCACTACTGACAATGAAAGTTTTCCTTTGTTTTTAAATTAAAGTATTTGTACATCATCAAGTCTCTTTGGCAGGGAACAATTTGAAGTTTTCTCCATAGAAAGCAGAGCAGAGGCACTTCTTTGAATTGTAATAAAAATGATTTACTTTCAAAACAAAACAAAACAAAACAAAACAAAAAACCATATGAGCAGAACATGCTGGATCAGCCAAGGGAGAGAGGATGATCATCACAGGAGCAGAGAGTCAGTAGGCTGGCTTCAAGGACATCAGATAATTGCCTTGGTTATTCAAACTCCTATGTCCTGGGTGTCATGTTTCAGTGGGGATGGGCTAGTAGCAATCAAGAGTACAGCAATGAGAGACTGTGGGCTTTGCTGGATGATACTGGGGCTTCGTAGCATTTTTGTCAGTTTTGACCTAAGACTAGAATTCCACATGTAAGAGTCAGGTATTATAGTTCCAACCATTTAAATCACTGACTTTAATGAGAAATGAGTAATACAGACCCTTCAGAGATAAGGCCCTATGATCAAAATGCAGAAATTAGTTCCCATGTACAAGTCCTTGGATTTTTGCCGATAATAAAATTTGAGTCTGACTTAGAAGTCTTTAGCCAAAAATACTTGCAGGGCCTTTTTGTCACTCACTGTGAAATTCCTTTATTTTATGCATATTAGTGGTTCTCCCAACATTATGAGCCTGAATTTTAAGCACTGTATTTTTCAGTTTGGAGAAATCACAGTCTACAAGGTCATTTACTTAGATAAAATTAATCTTATTAAAAACTTACTGACGTTCTTACAGTCACATAATTACAGAAGCTGATGTACTTAAACAAAAACTTCAATAAGTTATTTTAAAAATACTTAAATTCTTAGACTGTAACTTTATTCAGGGCTCTGAAATTTTATATAAAGCAGAATTCAATGCATATCATGTATAAGACTTCAGGCAGCCTATGTGTCATTTTGATCTAGTCTGAAATGAAGCAATAAGATAAACAACACTAACACCTCCTCTAAAACACTGATGACTCCTATTGGGAGAATCGCTACTTCTTTGTTTGCAAAGAAAAATGATAATCATCAAACAGTATAAACTAACCCAGAATTATATTCTTTAAGCCAGTTCAGAAGGGCGTCTTTGTTGAAGGCTGCTGCAGCAGCCACATTGCTACTGTTCAGCTGAATATCGGCAATTGTTTCAGAGGTGCTTACAACTTCAATGAGGCCAGAGCGATCTCCTGTTGCCAAACAACCATAAGGTAGCATACTGAAAGGAAAAAAGTTTGCATAGTCATCCATGTATATTTTCCATGAAATAAAACATTAGTGGGATATGTTTATTATTTTATTTTTAAACAGTTTTATTATTATTATCTTTGTCATTACATATTATTGTCACATGGTAACATATGAGTTTTACCTTCTGTTAGAGAGTAAATCTCTTATTCAAGAGTTGGAGTGATTTACCAGAATTCCAATACATCAGCTAAATGCATAATTTATTATCTAGTTTTTTGGTGAAATATTCCATTTGCTGGGGTAGGTGGACAAAAGCACAAAAGATAAAAAGGGTGGGCCTTTGTTTTTACTCTGAACTGTGGGGAAGGGAGCCCACCCTTTATGGAAGACCTAATAGGTATTGGGTATCAGGCTGAGCACTTTACATGTTATCTTGGTTAATGACAGTTCCATCCATCCAGTTGCTCAAATCTACAATCTTTTTTTTTTTTTTTTTTAAGATTATTTATTTATTTATTTATTTATCCCCCCTTTGCTGCTTGTGCTTGCTGTGTCCATTTGCTTTGCATTTTTCTGTGTCTGCTTGTCTCCCTTTGTTGCATCATCTTGCTGCTCCAGCTCAGGTGTCCTCAGCTCACCGAGCCACGCGGGTCCGCCAGCTTGCCTTCACCAGGAGGCCTCAGGAATCAAACCCGGGACCTCCCATATGGTAAATGGGAGCCCAACCAATTGAGCCACAGCCACTTCCCAAATCTACAATCTTAAGATCATCCTTGACTCTTCTTTTTCTCTCATACCCAACAATTAAGTTATCTACCTCCAAAATGTACCCAGAGTCTAAGTGCTTCTCCACATCTACCCTTCCTTCTGCTACCACAACATCCTAAAACAGCCTATTTAAAATAGTAACACTGTGATTGATCCAACGCTTCCTATCCCTACTCTGCTTTACTTTCCTCCATAGCCCTTGTAGCAGTTTGATATTATTGATAATTCCAAAAAGAAATATTGGATTATGCTTGTAAACTGGTCTTTTCCTCTGGGTGTATAAGAGTGTATTGGATTCAGAGGTTTTACTTTTACTTGATTAAAAGGCCATGACAAAAGTAAAATACTTTTATTTTACTTGATTAAATAACGATTAAGGCTTTGATTAGGGCGGGGACTCACAGAGAAACCGCACTGCAGAGAAGGGAGGTTGGAGTTTTAATGCTGGAGCCCCGGGAAAAGAGGAATCCAGGAAGCCTGAACTCTTAGCAGGCATTGGCAGCCATCTTGTTCCAGCATGTGGCAACAGACTTTGGTGAGGGAAGTAACTTATGCTTTATGGCCTGGTAACCGTAAGATTCTACCCCAAATAAATACTCTTTATAAAAGCCAACAGATTTCTGGTATTTTGCATCAGAACCCCTTTTGGCTGACTAATACAGCCCTTGACACTGTACAACATATTACGTATTTTATTTATTGTCTATCTCTTCCATTTGAATGTAAGTTCCATCAAGGCAGAGATGTTTTGTTCACTGCTGCAACCTTAGTGCCTGAAAACATGTTTGCACAAAGTAGATGCTCAGTAAATATTTTTGAATGGCTAAACAAATTTAATAACAAAATCCCTGCAAGGCAAGTTCCCAATTTTACAAATGAGGAATGTAAGTAACTTGCCAAAAGTCATGTATTTAATTAAGTGGCAGATCCAAGACTTAAAGCTAGGTCTGTGTGGCTCTAAAATTATCTTTTTAACCTAATACAGACTCCAGAGTCACAAACTATGTTGACACAAGCCTGCTTCTTGTATAAATGAAAATGGATATGGAGCCTGATTTGGATGAAGAGATGCGACATGTTTTACAGTTCACAGTGACTGAACAAAGAGTTAAATCAGAGCACTAATGTGACAAAGGTGGGTTTGCATGCTGACTTCTTACTTCCTGAGTTGAAATCTTTGACTCCCTAGTTGGATTATAAACTTCAGGTAGAAAGCAACATTAACTGAGGTGAGGTGGCTGAAAATATAGAAAGGTCTGGTAGTCTGTCAGAAAGATGAGAACTGATATTTTCAATAGCTAGACATATGAGTGCCTACCACAACACACTCTGTAAAACAGATTATCGATTAAAATAATCCTTGCTAAATTGATGGGTGGTATTTTGCTTTGATTTGCACGTATCTGATCCTAGTGAAGATGAAAATGTTCTATCTCTTTTACAATTTTAAGAATTTCTTTTGTGAGTTAGCTATTCACATCATTTGCCTATTTATTAGGATTTTAACATTTTATAGTGATTTATATGAGATCTTTATATATTAATATTATATCCTTTTGTCATTTTGATTGCAAATAGACTCTACAGTTTTCTAAAAACTGTTTAATTAGAGCAACTCCAAAATGGAATGAGATGTCTTGGAAGGCTCAAAAGCCAGGCGACTATACAGTAAATAAAAATGATTTTAAAAAATCAATAAAAGTCAGGTTACTATAGAGAATGCAATGGATAGAATTCATGGATTAATTTAATAAGTATTTGTTATGTGCTAAACATTGTGTTAGATGTTGGAGATACAGAACTAAGCAAAAAAGCAATCTATGCTGTCTTAGAGCTTAGAGAGCACAAATGTAAAATGACCATGTGACATTTGTATGAAGGAAAGGTGACATGAAAACATGTCAGGAATCAAGGAGGAAGGACAGCATGGCTGGAGGGGAGTGTAAGGAGGAACATAAAAGTTAAGGTGAGGAGGAAAAACAGTGGGTGCTGGAAACACCATGCAAGACCCCATAGGCCATGTAAAGACTTTTCTCATCCTCCTAAAAGTACCAAGAAAGCCTTTGATGGGTTTTATGAAAGAGGAAGAATGTGTGTATACGTTTGTGTGTGTGTGCTAGGAAGAGTGTATGGGTGTGTTAATATGTGTAACAATCAGATAAAGGAGGAGAAAGTTTTATTAAATAGTATTTTAAATTCCTCCAAACCAATGATTCAATTATTTATTGCCTCTTTAAGCACTTTCCTAGATCTAGTAAACAAGGTTTGGAGCAGAATTGTCAAACCACATGTTGGCAGGTTGATATATCAATAGTTTGCATTATACTTGCATTATTAATTTATTTTCCCTTTTAAAAATTTACCCCGCAATAAGAATGCAAGTTATGAAGCATGAATGTTTTTACCAACACGCCTTTATCTTTATCATGACACAACACATGTAAAGCAAATACTGCCAGGTTAAAGTGCACTTTGGCTCACTTTCCTGCCTTGACTCCACTCCACTTGCAGCAGAACTGGGCAACAATCCAACAACTTCCTATTCAAAAGCAGGCAACGATGAAAGCATTCTGAGTCTTGAGAATGGAACACTCACAATGGGAAGGAAAAAACATCCTAGCCAGAGATAGTTTGACAGAAGTCAAGCTGGGGACAAACTCTTGGGGTCCTGACCATCTTATCAGGGCCTGCCTTGCATTCAATGTCTACATTTCTTATAAAGGCCATGACAAGAATTTCAGTAATGCTTATCTTCCTTTCTCAGACTCTCTGACCCAAGGTGTAATTTGCTACTCTTCATACCAAAGCAAGAATCCAAAAATGAAATTCTACAGTATTCGGGATACAAGCCCTAAAACCCCACTCTGGAGGGTATTCAGCGGTTTCCTCTGGCCTTGACTGACAAGTCCACCCAAGTCTGGGTGGTGAGTTAGCCCACTGTGTCAAAGGAGGAAAGTTGCTGTTACCAAAGCTTGCATTACTTCTACCTTTCTTTCTTCATCCCTCTGAGGCTACTGATACCACTGTCCTTAAAGAATCTTTGTGTAGGTCTCATAAAAGGGAAGTAAACCCTATCAGTGCAACTCAGACGTAAAGTCACAATGGAGACAACTACCAAAAAATTGAAGCCATTTTCTGTAAAGCTACGACTTCTGTAATAAAAAAAAAAATTGAAGTCACGTGAAGGGTGGGGAAAAGGAGACTGTCAAACCTACCAAAGGCTGGACATGTAGACAACCTATCAGACCTGTCAGAAAAGGGTAATTGCCTATTTATTTGTTGAATAAAGAAGGTCAGGGTGTCCAAACATATTGATGGCTTACAAATGTTCTAATTTGCCATGAAAGATACAAAAGGAGTATTCTGAAACATCGGTGAACAATGAAACTGAACAGTATGTATTTTTACTCATGATAACAGGGCACTGTTAGAGGTATCTGACCACTGAAGTAATGTATGGTACCTGAAGATTTGGGATTGAACTTAAGAGTGTGTGCTCTGTGACCCAGTTTAACCCGAACAGCTGGGCAAAGGAAAACCAAACACAATAGGAACATAGCAGCACATATATTTATAGAAACAGTAAAAAAGGTTTGGTGAGAACAGGGCATTCGTTTGAAAATGCACTGAAAAAAAATTAAAGTCCTGCTTTTTTTTTTTAAAAACGGGGTCAGAGTACAAAAGTCAGTAAAGATTCAACTGAATAGACAGGTTCCTTTTTCTTGTTAGATAGATATACAATGCTTCCCATCAGAGGGACACCAAGTTTATTTCTAGCATTCCCTTCTGTGGCTGCCTCCCTTTGCCTGAGGTCACAATGCTTTATACTGGGATAGAATGGATAAGGTCAAAACTAAGAGAAAATAACTTGGTTGGGTTTTTCAGTTGGAACTGGAACTTAGTAAACCAGGACAAAGTTGTTAAGCTCAGCCTTTCATAACTAAATAAGACTCATCATATGGCCTGAATCTGCTCTTAACAGAGGGGACCACTGTGTAGTTTATATGCTAATCTTGGTAAGAACCAATGAGTTGCCGGCCTGAGCTTGAAGTTTCCCCCTATTTATGTAGGCTCAATCAAGGAAAAACATTTTCTTGGGTATTTATTTTATGAGAAAGTTTAGCAAATTTGCTGGAAAGTGCCAGACAGTAAATATTTTAGGTACTGAAGGCTATTAGATCAATATTCAATATTGTAGTTATAGCACATAAACAGCCACGGAAAATACCTAAACAAAGGGGTTTGACTCTGTTCCAATAAAACTTTATTTTAAAAACATGCAGCCCAGACACCTCAGGGCTTATAGATCCCAGGCAGAGGGGTTCTCAGAATGACCCATTACTCGTCAGTGTACTTAGTATTCCCTAAGAACGGATGGCCCCAATATTTGCTACTTAGTCAAAGTCAAACTACTAATTCTATTTTTACATAGTTCTACTAGAAGTTCCTACTAATTTAGAGGCAAAAATCTGTGCCCCCACTGGGTCCTTTTAACTAGAATCTCCCTTCCTTATAATAATCACATCCACAAATCTCATGAAAGGAATTACACCCACAGCAAATTTCTTTTTCAACCAAAATAGCATTGGAAAAGTTTATCCAGGAAGGACCTAAGACTGAAAAACACTTTCTTTAAAAAGAAAAAAAAAAATCAATGGAAAATTACACATTTGAAGCACCAGAATACGTTGATATACAGAGGTTTATTAGGCATATCTTATAATTGTTTCACTGTTTAGGCAAGTAAAATAATAGAAAGAGTATCAACATTAGAGCCTGACACCTGGATCTGGCTCCAACACTTAATACTTTTATAACATTCAGCAAATTACTAAAAATCTCTTGAGCCTTAATTTTCTCAGGTATTAAAAAGGAGTAATACTTGCTCCCAGGTTTCAGCACCAAACAAAAACAAAAAATAAAACAAACAAAAGGAATAACACAACCTCACAGAGTTGTTGTAACGATTACATGGCAGGAAATATGTGAAGAAATTAATACAATCTCTGGTTCTGTCAATAAATAGCAGCTTTTTAAGTTAATACTTCAAATATATTTACATATGCTTAATAATGAGTAGAACATAATTCAAGTTTAAAAATTTATCGGAAAATACTTATAAACTTGCAGGGATAAAGTTAGTCACAAGTACAAATGTTTCCAGAAACCTTGTGGACTAAGTAGCTGTAGATACTAAAAACACATAAAGTATGATAAAGAAATAAAGAATATATTAAAAGTTTTCATACATAGTGAAGGTTAGAAAAGAAACAGACCTATGGGTTGCAGAAATAGAGATTTCTGCCTGAGGATTTAATGCCCTCTAGAAAACAGACATTGTCTTGGGCCCATGAGAGGAGTAATCTGGGACCTTAACTCTAGAAGGTCTGTTAAGAATAAGAAAATGGAACTAGAAAGTTTCTGCTCACTGACCAGATAAGATGGCATGAAAGTCTTCCACAGTCCCTTTTGGGTAGGCAAGAAAAAAAAAGGTTTCTTGAAATTGTGAAAATGTAAGCCTTGAAACACTCTATTATGAGATACAAATATTGAGGTGTGAGAGCTTGAAGCAATATATCAACATAAAAACTGGCTGAATGTGTATACAGATGTTGGGACAACCACACAAACAAAATGCAAACTCATTTTTTAGAGATACTTCTATGCACCAGAGAGCACAGGACCCTAACAGGAAAAGCAAATTCCGCCAATGATGAACCCAAAAACCAAGTATTATTAACTACACAAGGAAATGAATAAGATTAAACATTTTGAAGGCAGTAGAACAAAAAGGGGAGTAAAGGTATAGGAATAGTGTTTGTGTATGCTATTGAAGTTAAGATGGCATCAAATCAAATGTGATTGCTATAGATTTAGATGTTAAATTAAGCCCCATGGTAACAATAAAGAAAATGTCTGAAAAATATATGTAGAAGGAATTGGAATATACACTACATAAAAAATAAAATAAATATAAATATGAAAGTGGGCATTAATAGAAGAATTGAGAGACAAAAAAATTTGATTTACAAAGATCAAAAAGCTAAATGTCAGGAGTAAGTCCTACCGTATTAGCAGCTACTTTAAATATAAATGCTTTAAACTGCCCAATAAAAGACAGAGATTGGAAGAAAGGATTAAAAAGCATGCAAGTGGAATTGTGGGAAGATGTGAAGTAGAAAGCTCCAGGAATCAATACCTCTATCACAAAAACTATTAAACAGATAGAAAACTGTTTGAATCAACTATTTCAAAATTCTGGAGTCCAGTAGAACAGTGTGCAGCATCCAGGGAAGAGTGGGAGGAAGAGGTTGGTAAATACTAGTGAAGTACTTTCTCCATAGAAGGCAACAACAGTGGGGTGAGCTTGCAGGTGTAGCTTGCTGGTGCAAGAAAAGGACAAAAAAACACCCTACTTTCCCAAGATCCGGGGTGGATGTGTTCCAATCCCTGACCACTACTTTTGATTACCTACTTTGGATCATTGAAGGCCGGGCTGTTAAGGACTGCAATTGTTCTAACCTACCCTGAACAAAGGTGGCAGAGAAGACTTCAAGATGGTACGAGTCTTAAGACTTACATAGGACAGTTGAAGGGCTGCATTTGCTGGGCAGGTGCCAAGTCAAGAAAGTGCAGCTTTGGAGAGCAGTGGAAGAAGTTCCTGGCACCTTCTTGTTCCCTCCCTCTTCCCCACCCCAGGGAAGTCTGAGGCTGGACTGCACTCTCATTATGAGCAGGGAATGGAGGTGGCTCAAGCAATTAGGCACCTCCCTCCCACATTGGAGGTCCTGGGTTCAGTTCTTGGTGCCTCCTAAAGACACAGCACATAGCAAGTGCAAACAATGAGGGGGTGGGGAGAAATTTAAAAAAAAAAAAAAAATTCTTTAAAAAAAAATGAGGGTGAATTTAAAGTCTTCACAGGCAAACAAAAACTGAAAGAGCATGTTACTAAAAGACTGGAATTACAAGAGATACTAAAGGGGGTACTGTAGCCTGAAAGGAAAAAAACAAGGGTGAGAGACTTAGAGAAGAGTGTAGAAATAAAGATTATTAGGAAGGGTAAATTAAAGGGTAAAAAGACAGATAACAGTAAGATATGACAACGGAAAGCCAAAGGACAAAATGGATGAAGTAAATAATGCCTTTATATTAATAAGATTGAATGTTAATAGCTTGAACTGCCCAATCGAAAGACACAGACAGATAGAATGGATAAAAAGTATGAGTCATCTCAGATGTAAGGACACCACCAGGTTGAAAGTGAAAGGTTGGAAAAAGTTATTTCATACAAATACTAACCAAAAAAGAGCTGAGTTAATCATTAGAATATAAGGTCACCAGAAAATGAAATGAGGGTAGGGAATGGAAAGCTGAGGGTGAATCCGTGCAGAATTGGTAAAAAGGTTGTTGTACATCTTTGGAAATGAATAGAAATGGTGAAATCATTATAGGGTTTGTAACTAGCAGACCTATTACATGGGTATGACAGTGGTTGAAAGGGAAAGTCTAAGGACATGTATATTACTAGAAGGAAAGCTAAAAAATGTAAAATGAGACTGTAAAACATAGTGAAACCTCATGTGAAATATGAATATAGCTAATATTGCATAAATAAGACTGTTTTTACAAAATATAAATATGAACACAAACTAGAGAGATGGAAAGAGAACAGCAGATATGTATAGCAGGGGAAGCATAGATTGAGAAGTGATGAGTTTTCTGTTTGTCTGTTTTTTATTATTATTATTATTATTATTATGATAGTAATGAAAATACTCTAATAATGAATGAAGTGATAAATGCACAACTATATGATTATAGTAACTACTGCTGATTGTATGCTTTGGATGGATTTATGCTTTATCAATATGTATCAATAAAATTATTTGTTAAAAAAAGAAACTCTGTCGTATCACTTAACTGGATAAAAACTTAAGAACAGATGTCTCAGGGAATAAATTGTACAGTTAACATTTTAAAATACTAAAATGTACAATGTGCACCAAAAGAGTACAAGGCAAACAAACAGGAAATGATGGCCCATCAAAAGGAAAAGGATAAAAATTCAGGAAACATCCAAGGAGAAGACCATACTTCAGACATACTAGATGAAGACCTTAAAAAATGATCTTCAATATGCTTACGGAGATGAAGGAAAATGCAGAGAAAGAACTAAAGGATATCAGGAAAACAATAAACGAATAATATGAGAATCTCATTAAAGACACAGAAATGTTAAAAAGGAACCAAACAAAACTACTGGAGTTGAAGACGAAAATAACAGAAATGAAAAATTCCCAAGAGTGTTTTAACAGCAGACTGGTGCTGGAAGAAGAAAGAATTGGTGAACTTGATGACAAAAGAATTGAAATGAGTCAATCTGAGGAGGAGAAAAAAAAAGAACTATAAAAAGCAAAAATAGCATAAGTGACCCATGGGCCATCATCAAGCATACCAACGTATGCATTATGGGAGCCCCAAAAGAAGAAAAGAGAGTAAAGGGCAGAAGGAATATTCAAAGAAACAATGACAGAGAACTCCTCAAACTTGGCAAAAGATATGAAAATGCATATCCAAGAACCCAGTGAACACCAAACAGGATAAGCTTGAAGAAAAATATGCCCATCACCCACAGATCAAACTGTTGAATGTAAAGCACAAGGTGAGAGCTCTAAAAGTTGAAAGAGTTACAAAGCAGTACCTAACCTAAGATTAAGTGGCAATTTCTTATCAGAAACCATGGGGACAAGGTGGCAGTGGGCTGAAATAAAGTTCTGAGCAAAAACAATCACCTACTGAGAATTTTTTAATTGACCAGACTTTCTTTCTCAAATGAAGTAGAGATAAATACATTCACAGATAAACAAAAGCTAAAGCAGTCCAGTCTTGCACTAAAAGCAATGCTAAAGGGAGTTCTTCAGACTGAAAGGAAAGGAAAGCAGACAGGGGTTCAA
Organism: Cabassous unicinctus; assembly: GCA_029593785.1. NCBI lineage: Eukaryota > Metazoa > Chordata > Mammalia > Cingulata > Chlamyphoridae > Cabassous > Cabassous unicinctus. Next base: position 229 of record JAQZBX010030712.1, on the reverse strand, counting down.
AGAGGCATAGAGAAATAAAGATCTCCAGTAAAGGTAACCACTTGAGTAATTATAAATGCCAGTATTACTGTATTGTATTTTTTGATAGGTAACTCGATTTCTTATTTTCTACAGGTACTAAAATGCAAATGCATAAAAAGTAATGATTAATCTATAATTTTGGACATACAATGTACAAAGATACAATGTGTAACAAGTACAAAAAAAGGTAGGAGAATACAGAGGGGTA
>JAQZBX010030711.1:10614-26775 GCA_029593785.1 Cabassous unicinctus | reverse complement strand
GTGCAAACTCTAAAACTTGCACCTCATAATTATCAGAAAAGGGGTTGAGTATTTGGGGTATGTATATAACATTCTTTCAGTAATTGCTGGATTTTTGGCATAGAATACAATAGATATATTGTTCCTCTGGTCTGCAACTAAATTGAACTTTGAGACCAGTAAAAGCTCTCAGGCAGGAAATGAAATTATATGCTTGGAGGTGAGCTTGAATGCAATGAAGTTCCGAGAACTAGGGACTATGGGTGATGTTTCAACATTATCTACTATAGTCTGTAATCAGCAAATAAACTGAATTAATAGAATAAAATTTCCAAGAAAGAAATAATGATGGAAATTATTTTTAATATTCATATTCTTCCAGAAATTTTAAGAAGTGACTTTTATCATCTCAGAGAAAATTTTTCAGAGACTGGGAAAAATAAGATTCCTTCACCATCTCATTATATTAGGGTAATATTTTCTTGTCATAAAATAAGCAATGTATAATAAAATAATATTAGAGAGTAATTATTCTCATCAAACTAGAGGCAAAAATTTAATGACATTTAACAATAAAATATTGCAATAAATTTTTAAAATTTAAAATATTACCAACTTGGCTTAATGGTAGAAATACAAGTTGGTGTGAAGTTTTAACATTATCAAAATATAATTAAACACCTCAACAAAAAAGGGAAAAAGAAATATATTTATCTTAAAACATGGAAAAGCAGTCTGATCCTCCACTGTCATTTTAATGATCAAATGTCAAAATCATTACCTTTCCATCTGGAACAAAACATGTAACTTCAATACTGCAATTCTTTTAATTCAACTTTTTCAGGAATTCTGAGAAACATATGATAAAAGTGTAATGAGATTAAATTTAAAAATCTGAGGTTCCATGAGAATCTTTAAAATGTTATAATTTGCAATCAAATTATTAAGACTAACAAGAGAATCAGTAAGTTTGAAGGGTGACAATCTAGATAAAAAATGAAATTAAAATTTTATGTGTCAGCAACAATGTTATTAAAAAAGTAAATCCAATGTGTATACACTTTGGATGGGGTGTATATGGCATGGGACTGTTAACATGAAGCATGTGGTAGATGATGGATTGTGGTTAACAAGGCAAATATGAGAGCATTTTCTCATGAATGATAATAAATATATAATACTAATACATAGTGTTAATAAGGGAATGTATGAAAAATATACAAAATATAAGCAATAAACTTAGTTAGTCATAATATTTTGATGAATTTCTCTCATAATCTGTAAAAGATGTTCCACATTTATGCAAGCTGTTGGTGGAGGGGTGAGGTATGGGAATTATACAAGTTACACATGATTGTTCTGTAAGCTCAGGTCCTAAATAAAAGGTATATATTATAAAAAATAATTCTAAATATAATGTATTTAGAAATAAATTTCAAATAGATATGAATAATTATTAGAAAAAACTCCATTGATGAGGATACCTGTATTAACAGAAAAAAATTCCATCTTTATAGAAATTAATTGTTTGAAAGATGTTAGTGCTTTCCAAATGTCTCAAAAGTTAATTATATTTCCAATAAAATATTAATTATTTTATGCATTTCATTCATGATGTAATAATAAGGATCATATTTACACTGCCACCTGAAAAACAAAACCTTAAAAATTGACATGTGAAAATATTATTTCCCAAAATGATGCATGCCTAATCATGGATGATGGTGATGCCTGACACACAGGAAACAAATCAATTGAAATTAGGGGATAAACTCAAATACATGCAATATTTGAACAATAAGAAAGTCTTGACTTAATCATAGATTATAATTAGACCTAAATTGAGTAATTATATACCATATAACTATATCTCATATCAATCTCAAGCATATTTACCGGTATACAAAAATATTAAGCACCCAATAAGGTAAAGATCACAGTGTGTGGAATCTAATAATAAGTTATTAGGCTTGTAGAGTATCAAAAAAATACAAATATTAAGGACACTAATTAATCAAATCCAAAGCTCCTTATAAAGAAACTTAAAGTAACACAATAGATACTAAAGCAGATATTACAAATGTATATCATATTTTTTAAAAGATAGGCAGAATATCAAAGGCAAAATGTTATTTATATTACATTTAATGTATAAGAACAAGAATGTCTAAGAAAAATAAATAAGATTATCTTAATAGAAGAATAGACACTGTGTAAATAAAATAATGGTGAATGTTAACATATTGCAATCTAAAATGAAATACAGAAAAGAATATTTTTTAAATGCCAACTTCAAACAGTCTAATATATATATAAATGGAGGTCTGAAAATAGAGTGGGTTGAGCAGAAATATGTTTGAAGAAATTAGGACAACACTGTTATACAACATTGTACTAGAAGGTATTCCAGAGCAAATAGGCAAGAAAAAAAAGAAATAAAAAGTATACAAATTGTGAAGAAAGAAGTAAAATGTTCCCTGTTTGCAAATGATCTGATGCTATATACAGAAAATCCTGAAAACTCTACAACAAAGCACCTAGATTTAATAAATTAATTTATCAAAGTGCCAGGACTTAAGAACAACACCCAAAAAAACCAGTAATGTTTCTATTTACAGATAATGAAGAAACAGAAGAAGAAATGCAGTAAAACAATGCATTTACATTAGCAACTAAAGGAATCAAATATCTAGGAATAAACCTAAGCAAGTATGTGAAGGACTTGTATACAGGGAAACATAAAATATTGCTAAAAGATATCAAAGAAGATCTAAAGCCACAGTAATCAAAACAGCATGATACTGTCACAAGCACTGATCTATAGACCAATGGAATCAAATTAAGAGCCCACTAATCAACCCTCAAATACATGGCAAACATATTGGACAAGGTGGCAAATACCACTCAATTGTGAAAGAATTGTCTCTTCAATAAATAATGTTAGGAAACCTGGACATCTATTTGCAAAATAAAGTGCTACTACCTCTTTTTGCATAGTTGAAAAAATCAACTCTGAGCATATGGACTAGAGTTAACAGCAATATTATGATATTCTTGCATCAATGTCAAAAATACACTATGTCAATGCAAAGGGTCAATAATAGGGGAGGTATGGGATTTTTTTCTTCTGGACTAAGAAAACATTAAACAATAAACTAAGGTGAAGACTGCTCAACTTTGTGGTGAAAGTGAGAACCACTGAGTGTTCACTTTGGATAGATTGTGCAAAGCATGGAACTAGATATCAAACACAGTGAACCATGTGTTGGAAGATGGACTGTTATTAACTGTATAACTATGAGACAATTCTGTCATGAACTATAATAAATATACAATACTAATACATGATGTTACTAACAGGGGAATATTAAAAAATATAACAAATATATGCTATAAACCATAGGTATATAGTAATAGTCTGATGTTACTATAGGTAACACCTAAGTGTTACCTTCTGAGAGCCTCCATGTTGCTCAAATATGGCCTCTCTCTAAGCCAAAACTCAGCATATAAATGAATTACCTTCCCCCCAGTATGGGGCATGACTCCCGAGGATAAACATCCTTCAGTAATCATTGCCCCTGTACTCAGGGGATTCTTGCTGTCCTGTTGGAGAATGTGGTAGAGCTGTGACAATGCTCAATGAACATTTGAACACATTCATGTACCTCATAGGTATGCCCTAGGTGAACCTACTCCCATGCATCCTCATCTCTGACAACAGGCACCAATGATCCTCCCCTGCCACAGTTGTAACCTTTCTGTGATCCAAAACATCTTCAAAATTGAAGCCAACAAATTAACCAAATGCAATTAATAGGAAAATGATATAATAATGATGGCTTTAAAATTAATGAATAAAATATGAATTTTTTTTCTAAAAGTTTGAAATAATATAAATATAAAAAATATAACATTTTAAAAAATTAACATTATGTCTTTCATCACTGTAAGATCTGTTGTGTTGCATGTACAGTGACATTTGCTTCCATTTGTTTGCCCAATGTCTTATTTTTTTTTTCATTTTGTCTTCAAAGACGCTTTAGGTTACAGAAAAGTCACATACGGAATATCGGTGTTTCCCATAGACCTAAAGCCCTCTCCGTTTTCTCCTTTCCCCTATTAATGACATTTTACATATGGATGGTGCATTTGTTACAAATGATGTACAAATATAGAAACATTGCTACTAACCATGGTCAATGATTTACATTGTGGTTTCCATTTTGGACCATACAATTTTATCAATTTTGATGAAGTTTGATATGATCTGTATCCATCCTTGTAGGATCATGTAGAACAATTCAATTGCCCCATAAAAGTCCTGTGTTCCATCCATTCTATTCCTCCTCCTTCTCCCCTCAGGACCCATGGTAACCAAGATTAACTCATTGAAGGACCAGTTCTTCAAGCACCATTTGTTGAAGAAGCCATTCTCATATTTGAGTGGGTTTGGTGGCCTTGTCGAATATCAGGTGACTGTATGTATGGGGATTGACAACAGAATTCTCAATGGTTCCATTTGTCAGTATGTCTATTCTTGTGCCAATACCATACAGTTTAGACCACTGTAGCCTTGAAGTATGTTTTAAAGTCAGGTAGTGTATTTCCTTCAACTTAATTTTTCCTTTTCAAAATATCTTTGGCTATTTGGGGCCCTATGCCCTTCCAAATATATTTCATAGTTAGCTTTACCAATTCAGTAACAAATGCTGTAGTAATTTTTATTGGGATGTCATTAAATCTGTAAATCAATTTGGGTAGGATAAACATCTTAATAATATTTAATCTTCCTATCCATGAACAAGGAGTATTCTTCTATTTATTTAAGTCTGCTTTGATTTCCTTTAAGAGTGTTGTGTAGTTTTCTGCATATAGACATTTATGTCTTTAGTTAAATTTATTCCTAACCATTTGATTTTTTTATTTACAATTTTAAATGAGATTTTTTTCTTGGTTTCCCCTAAGATTGCTCATTATGGGTGTACAGAAATGCTACTGATTTTAGCGCAGTGGTCTTATAACCTACCACTTTACTGAATTCATTTATAAGCTCTAGAAACTTTGCTGTAGATTTCTCAGGTCTTTCTATGTGTAAGTTCATGTTTCTGCAAAGAGTGACATTTTTACCTCTTCCTTTACAATTTGCATGGCTTTTATAGCTTTTTCTTGCCTAAATGCTTGGCCAAGTACTTCTAACATTATGTTAAATAAGAGTGATGGCAGTGGGCATCCCTGTCTTCTTCCCAATCTTAGAGGTAAAGCTTTTAAGAATTCAACATTGAAGATGATGTTAGCTTTGGTTTTTCATATATATCCTTTATGATGTTGAGGAAGTTGCCTTCTATTCCTACACTTTGCAGTATTATTATAAAGAAAGAGTGCTGTATTATGTCAAATGCTTTTTCTGCATCTGTAGAGATGATCATGTGATTTTTTTTCTTCCAACCTGTTTATGTGGTGTATAACATTGATTTTCTTATGTTGAAACATCCTTGCATACCAGCAATGAAACCCACTTGGTCATGGTGTATAATTCATTTGATATTTGATATGTTGTTGAATATTTTAAGAAGTATTTTGTTAAGGATTTTAGGTTTTAGGTTCATTAGAGAGATTGTTCTATATTTTCCCATTCTTGTGGTGTCTTGGTTTGCCCTTGGTATTAGGGTGATATTGGAATCATAGAATGAGTTAGGCAGTATTCCCTCTACTTCTATATTTTGGAAGATTTTAAGCAGGATTGGTGTTAGCTCTTTCTGGAATGTTTGGTGGAATTCACCTGTGAAGCCATCTGTCCCTGGGCTTTTCGTAGTTGGAAGGTTTCTGATGACTGATTCTATCTCATTACTTGTGATTGGTCTGTTGAGTTCATCAATTTATTCTTTTATCAATGTAGGCTGCTTTTATGTTTCTAGGAATTTGTCCATTTCCCCTAAATCATCCATCTTTTTGGCATACAATTTTTCAAAATATCCTCTTATGATACTCTATTTCAGTGGGGTCAGTGGTGATATTCCCTTCCTCATTTATTATTTTATGTGTTTGCATCTTCTCTCTTTTTTCTTTTTTAGTCTAGCTACAGGTTTGTCAATTTTATTAGTCTTCCCAAAGATCCAGCTTTTTGTTTGGTTTATTTTTTCTAGTGCTTTCTTATTTTCAGTTTCATTTAGCTCTGCTCTAATCTTTGTAATTTCCTTCTTTCTACTTCCTTTGTGTTTAGTTGTTATTGCTTTTTTTTAATTCCTCCAGGTGTATTGTTAGCTCATTAATTTTAGCTTTTTCTTCTTTTATAATATAGGCATTTATGGCTATTAATTTCCATCTCAGTACAGCTTTCCTGCATCCCATAATTTTAGATATGTTGTGCTGTCATTTTCATTCATTTCAAAGTAGTTACTGATTTCTTTTCAGTTTCCTAATTGACCCAGTGTTCTTCTAAAAGTATTTGTTTATATTCCATATCTTTGTGCCTAATCTGTTTCTCTGCCCTTTACTGATTTCCAGCATCATTCCATTGTGGTCAAAGAAATTACTTTATATAATTGCAGTCTTTCTTAATTCATGAGGCTTGTTCTGTGACCTAGCATATGGTCTCTCCTGGAGAATGATCCATGTGCAATTGAGAAGAATGTATATACCACTGTATTTGGGTGGCATTGTTTCATATATATCTAATAGGTCCACATCCTCTAATGTATTATTAAAAGTCTTTGTTTTTACTGTTTATCTGTCAAGATGTTCTGTCTAAAGGTGATAATGGTTTTTAAAGTCCCCCAGTATAATTGTAGAAGCATCTATGTCTCCACTTAGTTTTACCAAGGTTTGCCTCATGTATTTTTTTTTAAAGATTTATTTATTTATTTATTAATCCCCCCCTTGCTGCTTGTGCTTGCTGTGTCCATTCACTGTGTGTCTTCTCCGTGTCTGCTTATCTCCCCCTTACTGTGAGGTCCCACTGCATCAGCCCACTGTGCCGCGCGGGCTGGCCTGCCCTCACAAGGAGGCCCCGGGAAGTGACCCCGGGGCCTCACACATGGTAAACAGGGGCTCTATCGAATGAGCCACACCCACTTCCTGTTGTGAGGTCTTGCTGCATCAGCCTACTGGGCTGCGCGAGCCAGCCTGCCCTCACAAGGTGGCCCCAGGAAGTGAACCCGGGGCCTCCCATATGGTAAACGGGAGCTCTATCGATTGAGCCACACCCGTTTCCCCTGCTTCATGTATTTTGAGTTGCCTTGGTTAATTGTATAAATGATTATGATTGTTCTTTCTTCTTGATTGATTACTCCTTTTTTTATTATATAGTGTCCCTCTGTTTCTTGCAATAGTTTTCATTTAAAGTCTATCAATTTCACACAACATTAGTATAGTTACTCCTGCCCTTTTTTGGTTATTGTTTGCTTGTAAAATTGTTTTCCAACCATTCATTTTCAGCCTCCTTGTGTTCCTGGGTCTAACTTGTGTTTCTTTTAGACAACATATAGATGGATCATATTTCCTTACCCATTCTGCCAATCTGCTTCTCTGGACTGGTGAGTTTAATCCATTAACATTCAATGTTATTATCATCAAGGGATTAATTAAGTTAGTCATATTTCTTTAGGTTCATGTATGCTAAATGTTGTTTTTAATTTCTCTTTTTATATTCTTAGGTGTTTTTACACTCTCCTCCAACTCTCTCTCTCTCTCATTTTTTCCTTATGACCTGTAGAACTCCCTTTAGTATTTCTTGATAAGCATGTTTCTTATTGACCTACACTTTTAATTTATATTTATCTGTGAATATTTGGAACTCTCCTTCATTTATGAAATACAGCTTTGCTGGATAGAGGATTCTTGGTTGGAAGTTTTTTTGTTGTTGTTGTTGTTTTCTTTTTGCAGCTAAACTTTGTCATACCACTGTCTTCTAGCTTTAATGGTTTCAGATGAGAAATCAACACTGAATCTTATCAAGCTTCTCTTGTATTTGATTGGTCTCTTTTTTCTTGCTGCTTTCAGTATTCTCTGTTTGTCTTGAGCATTGGACAATTTGAAACATATATGTCTTGGAGTAGTCTTCTTAGGATTTATACTGTTGGAGTGCACTACACTTCCTGGACATATACGCCCATGTCCCTCAATAGTGATGGGAAGTTTTCAGGCATTATTTCCTCCAACACTCCTTCTGCACCTTTTTCCTTCTCTTCTCCCTATGGGGTTCTTATGATGTGTATGTTTGTGCATTTCATGTTGTCATTCAAATCCATAAGTGTCTGCTCAATTTTTTCTACCTTTTTATCTATCTGTTCTACTAACTTTCTGATTTCAAATGTACTGTCTTCCACATCACTGAATCTTTCCTCTCCCTGTTCAAATATGCTGTTATGTGCTTACAGTGTATTTTTTATTTCTTGGATGATACCATTCATCATCATCATATCTGTTATCTTTTTATGTATGTTTACAATTTCTAATGTATGTTCCCATGGAGTCATCTTAATATCCTTAACTCTTCCTTCACTTCATTAAGTTGATTCATATTTGTTTAGACATCTCTGATTAGTTTTTCCATGATCTGCATCTCCTCCTGGTTTTTGGTTCATTCATTGGACACGGCTATATCTTCCTGTTTCTTAATATGGCTTGTAATTTTTGTTGGTGTCTAGGCATCTGTTTCTCTTGATTTGTTTATTCAGTTAATTACCTTCTCTCTCTACTCTCAGGTTTTATTTTGTTGCTGATTGTGCATGTGTGATAAGGTTTTAATTTAACATTTTGTTCCTCTTATTCTATTTCCTTGCTGTTGTCTATGTTTCTTTGGAAAAAAAATTAGGACCAGAGAAAAGGAAAGAGATACGAAGAGAAAAATATCAATAGTAATAATAATAGTAAAAGGTAGAAGAAGAACCATACAAGACCTAGGAAAATGAATAATTGACATGAATAAGAAGTACATAGGAATAAGAATAAAAAAGTGGAATAGAAACAATGAAATGAGAAACAAAATAGAGAAAAATATATAGAATGAGTAACAAGGTTGAATGATGAGAATTGAAGAAGAGTACAAAGAAAAGGAAGAAAGAAAAGAGTAAAAAAAAAGAAAGGAAACAGAAAAAGAGATAGAAAAATAAAAACAGGAAAAATTGAAAACCAGACAAAAAGAGGTTGAATGAAAGAACAATAAGAAACAGAAGATTGAAAGATGAAGGAGAGAAAATATATAACATAGGCAGAATGAATTGGTAAATAAAAAAAGAAAAAACAAAACAGTTTAACAAAGGAAGGGGAAATACAGCAAAGATGAAACAAGAAAGCAGCAACTAATTTTAAAAAAAGAGAAAGGAAAAAAAAAAAACAGAACAAAAAAACCTGCAAAAATAAACAGAGAAAGTGCCTTCCCTCTTACACCCCTAAAGATCTTCTCAGGCTGCTGTTGTTCATCAATCAATCACTCTGTATCCTGTTCTCTGAAGGTTTTGAACTGGTTTTAGTGAGTAAAATAAGGAAAATTTTTAAAAAAGAACCTTTTTTAAAAAAATAAGAGATCTAATTAAAGCTAATACAAAAAAATGTCTACATGTTCCCCATCATAAAGTTTCAGCTTGATGCCCAAAAACCCAGTGGATCACTTTTCTAAGAAGAGCCAAGAATTGAATGAGGGGCCTTGTGTATGCAAGGCAGGAATTCTTCCACTGAGCTAAAATGTCTCCTTAGATTAGTTAGCCTTACAGAAGTCTATCCACCCCGTTTCCCTTGGGCAGTTTCAATTCCTTGCAGTTTGCCAGAGTCCTGTTGATTAGGTACCTGTCTGTCCCTGCTTCACTCTAATCTACTTCCTCTCTTTACCTGGGTGGCTGGGCATGACAGCCTGCCTGATGAGATCCCCCTCCCCTCTCCCTATCAAGTCTATGTCCCTTCTGATATCCAAAGAGGGCTCAGCTGTCCAAACTCACTGCAGAGGAACCACTTTCCACCCTCCCAGACCACTCTTCCTCCCAGGGAATCTGCCCTCAAACTCCATTCAGAGTAAGGAGCCAGCAGCTCTACCTAGGCTAATTGCCCTGAGGGTTGGGTATATGTGCCCCTTCCAGCCACAAGGATAAGAAATTCACAGTTTTTCTTTGGCTTCTTTATCTTTCCATTACCCTCTTAGATGACTCAGAGCAACTTCATGTTCTATAAATATCCAAAACAGCTGGCAGGAAGAAAATCCTGCTCTCATCTCAGTTAGATGCAATTTAATAGAAGTTTTACCCTCACTTTATATCTCAGGGGAGCCCTTACTGGCAGCCTGGAAGTTTAATAACCCACAGCTTGTTGATTTGGCTTCTGTCTCTCTGTCCCTCACTCTTCTGGAAGTTGTGAAGTAGTGTCCTGGCCTGCTGTACCCCAAAGTTCCCCGAGGAAGGCTTTGGCTCTTTCTCCATTGTTTTAGTGAGAGCTGAGCCTTATCTGCCTAACCCAACAGCCACGTTCCCACCATTCCCCTCATTATTTTTAAGAAATATTTTTGCAGAGGTAATATATACTAAAAAGAGTGAATTGTTCTAGAGAAATCACTATGTGTTCCAAGAGAAATACTGTATAAACATGACATGGCATATTCAGACCTGTATATTTCATAATATTTCATAACCATTATGGAATTTATAGTACCCATCTTCAGAATAATACACATTTACATACAATTCTATGTTTATTTCAACATAATCTTTTACCTAATACAAGAACAAAATACATATATACTAGTGGAAGAAATACTTTGGAAGCTGAAATATATCTATCAACCATAAAAACAATGTTTATAAGACTAAGGAGAATTTTCAAAAATAGCCATAATGGAAATAAATATAAAAGTTATTAGTAATTATATTTTTAAAATTAAAATAAGAGTATTTAATTTTTACTTATGTATCTGTGTATTTGTAAATAAGTTTGGACTATCATGGAACTGGGGGGATGGTTGGAATAAGAAGCAGGTTAACTCAGGAGACTTGCAGTTCTGTGGTTAAAACTACAATGGTGGGATTGTTCTTTTGGAAATATTTCAGAGGAGGGTTACTGGTATAGGACATCAAGAGTCAGAAGATATACGGGATAGGGTGCACCTGGGGCATGCCTCTTTGGAATATGTAAGTGTTCATCTTGTCATAGTGTGCTTTCTCAGTGGGTTGAGTCCCCCACAATGAACAAGAAAATATGAAACTCCAATCCTGGGAGTCCTGCTATGTTCTCAATTAGAAGGACAAGAAGCTGTCGAGAACATAAGCAGTGTCTAATAAAAGAAAACAGACCAATATGCCAAACCTTAAATATTATTGCAAGTGAGTTTTATTCTTCAAAAATTGAAAATTAGTTGTTACCTTATTTTCTGAGGGAAGGAGGGAAGAATAAAATAGATGAGAAATAGGGCATTTTTAGGGAATTAGAATAGTTCTGCATGATCTTGCAATAATGGATACAGGCCATTTTAAATTTTGTCAAAACCTGTAAAAGTGTATGGTGCAAACTGTAAACCATAATATAAACCATTGACCGTGGTTAGTAGCAATGCTTCAATATTTTTACATCAATTTTAGCAAATGTACCATCCACATATAAAATTTGTCATAACCTTTAAAATTGTGCAGGGCAGTGTGAAAACTATACTGTCAACTTTAGTCCACAGTTAGTAGCAATGCTTCAATATGTGCTCATCAGTTGTAACAAATGTATCACAGTGATGAAAGATGTTTTAATGTGGGAAAGTGTGGGAGGGGGTGGTTTGGGGACATATTGGAATCCCTTATATATTTTTCTCCAAAATGAAAAGAACTTTATTTTTTCTTATTATAAAAGTAAGACATATTTAATGTTAAGAAAAAAGTAAAATATACAGAAGTGTAAATAATTAAGAAACATCACTGATAATTGCACTATACACAATCACATTCTGAGGTTTATCCTTCTAGACTTTTCTAAGCATAAGTTTATTTCTAATCACAACTTTATTTTCAAAGATGACATGTCACCACACAAGCCATTTGATATTTTTCTCCTACTTTTCTAGGTATCATACTCATCTTTCCATTCAACATGGACACTTGAAATCAAAGTCATAGGGTAGTTTTCTCAAGTTTTGTTCCCTGACACCACAACAACATAAAAAACTGAAATGTAGAATGGAAAACTTGGGACTAGAAGACCCCTACACTCTTTCACTTCTGTCAGATTCCGCAAGTCTACTCTGTGCCTAGACCAGCTTGGCTTCATTAAGCAGGGCTCTCTAGGTGAGGAGGACAGAGTTTATGCTGGGTTTGTCCTCAGTTTGGACAAGTAGGTCTGCCAATATCATTCACACACTGAGGAGTCAATTCTTATGTACTGTTGTCTAAGCCTCATAGACTTTCAGGGACGTAGAGATAAAAGGCAACATCCAATTGGACAGAGAATTTGGACAAGAGACCCTTGGCCTACATGATCCTGCACGACTCAGTTTTCTGGACCTCTATACCTTGGAGTCAGAAATTATTTGGGGTTGGTCATTAAGCTGTTTTGTTCACCATCTAGTTTTCCCAAAGCACAAATTTATCACACTGTTTAAACAGTAATACAAGTCCCCAAAATTTTTTCCAACTTTTAAGGAGTACAAAAGCAGCTTTGCTGAGGGAAGAAATAAAGAATTGCCCAAAAGATAAATTTTATCAACTCTACCATTTTGCTTAAGGTAAGGAATGTGGCATAATGGAGTTAATGGATTATATCACAAGGTAGTTTATTGTGTGAATTTAGAGAGTAGAATTAATATGCTGATTATAGCTTAGCTGCATGGAATATAATTGGCTGATAATAGGAAGCTGCAATTTTCTACAGTTACTGGGCAAGGAGAGGATAATGTTAAGAAGCCCCAACTTTCCTTAACCAAAGTACACTATAAGATCTTAAAGGTGTTCAAGGGTGCAGGAAATACCTTAAAATATAAATGAGAAAAGAAGGGCTTAATAATACAGAGAATAGTTGAACCAAACCCCAGTGTCATCACCAAAGATGAACTATTTCATCCCTGGCTGTGCATGTCTTTACTGCTTGTAAACTGTTTCATAAATGTTACTACTGAAATTGTCTAAAAACACAAGATGTTTAGAAAATATGTTAGTCTTGTAATCATTTAAGTTAGACACTAACCATTGTTCAGCAACTCCTTTAATTTGAGCTAAATATTAATATCCCATTGGGTTCATTCAACCTGTCATTTATTGAGTGTCTATTCCATGCCACACACTTGCTAGAGTACCAAAGACACAGAGAAGATATAATCCCCACCTTTAGTCTAATAAATCCAACAAACAAGGAAAGCAAATTTTCCACAGTGGAATAACTAACTGCCTGACATAAAGTAGTGCTCAATAAATACTGAATGGTTGAATAAATACCATAAGAGAGGTGTGCAATAAAAACCAGAGTGCTTTACAAAGAATACTTATCTCATTTATAACAGACAGGAAACCTGAAAGTTCACTATTTTGTAGATTTGTACATAGAAATCATTCCTTAAATGGTTTCCTTATATACCACCATAAATATGATTTATCAATGTTTATATATCAAAGGGGGGGAAGCAATCATTCGGGAAAATGTTATCACAAATTTTATGTAAAAAAATATTATAAGTTCTTCTGTGTAGAAATTATAAAGGCCATACTGGTTTGAGACTGTACTAATAAATGACCAAAGAAGAATTATCCTTTATATGCTTTCTCTTTTTTCTAGTCATTCAGAAATATGTTATCAACTATGATTGATGTTGCCTGTCATCTCACATTATTTTTATCTGTGTTTTCACCATACTGTACTTTTCTTTCCACATAAATTTGAGATGTCTTTTTCACATACTGGTATATTATATCTAGAATCCTGGCCAGAATACTTGTGCCATGTTGTCTTTTGACTGACACCACCCATCTGATAATATTCACTTTTCCCTGATCACTACATCTCATTTGTCACAGGAGAAAATATTGTGACTAGATTTTTTCCTTCCTCCAGTCTCATGACAGGGTCTTGACTGACTGGCTTAAGTAATTGCACATGATTTAGATATATTTCAAGAAAAGAACTGCTTGCTACTTCATACTTATGTCTTACAAATTGATGAAGTCCCTATAATACAGGTATTTGAAAAAAGTCTACTATTTTCTTTTCTTACAATCTAATAGTTTCTTCACAGACTCGTACCCTTCTGTCTTCCCTCACCCCATGCTTGGGCCTGAATCAATACCCTTCATTTTTTATGTAACATTTACAGAATCTAAAGCTTCTTTAAAAAAAAAATTTTTTTTAAAGGAGTATAGACTTGTGTCAAAAATAAAGCATCACAAAAATTAACATCCACTTGAAGTCATACCTGGATCAAAACTTGTCTAATCCCTTGGGATTTAATGTCTTTTTCTGGAAAAAAATTAACACACATTTTCAATTTGTCATTTGACTGAAAAACCTAAATGAGTACTTGGAATGAAAGATGGCTTCCTGTAACTTCAATTGGGTTAGTGTGATCACCATATCCCCCATAGTGTGTTTAAATAAGCAACCTAATGCAGGTAATGATTAATATTAATAGGTCAGAAGATTCAAAGAGATTTTGGTTATTTGAATTTTAGTGTGATCATGAGGCAGATTTTGAAGGTAGTTTGTTGTTGTTGATGGTTTTGTGTGTTTGGTAAAGAACGGCAATGAGTGGTAATGATTTCTAAGCAAACATGTTTCCTTACATCATATTACAAATAACTAGAATTCCACTTATGAATACATTTTAATAATGGGTTGGTAAATGGATCTATGATTTTGGGTATTCCACAGGGTTATATACTAATAGAAAAGTTGGGCATTTTTGATCAATTAAAATTCCTATTAAAAGAGCTGTACATTTTTTCTTTTGAAATATTTACTTATAAAAATTATAAGAGAGGAGAAGGCAAGATGGTGTCAATTTAAGTGGGCAGTCACCATCTCTCTCACAAAAGACAGCAGATTGGGGACAGGATGCTGCCCAAGTGAGCTGTTCTGGGAACCCACGGAGCAAAAGCCTTTGGCACATCGATCTGGAGGGAGCTGGACAGGGACATAGACTGATCAAGATAAAACAGTGAGTTTTCAGCCCTAAACTGGAAATCATGGAGGCTGACAGCTAAGCTCCACCCTCAGGGCAAGGGGCTCAGGGCAAAGGGCTAGGGTGAGCCCCAACTCCTGTAGACAACTCAGCAAAAGGGAACATCCCCCAAGAGTGGGAGGGTTCTGGAAAAGGGCAGAGAGGGGTTTCCTTTCTGTGAGTTTGGTTGCCTGGACCCCCTTAGAGCTTTGTGGAGCACACCAACTGGCTTGAAGTGGCACCAGGCTGAGGGGAGAGATGAATCTGCTGAGGAAGCCTGATTTACCTAACTGCCCTGGATACAGGGGCTTGGCTTGAGAGAAGGTAGACTCAACCAATTTAATAGTTCCATGCAGAGGACTATCAGAATTTCAAATCCCCTAAGGGAGTCAGGCAGTGGGAAGCACTTAATAAGTTTCCACAAGCCTATTTAGGGTACCCTGGGAGGAGGGGGTCTTGATGAGGCTTGTAAATCATTTCTGTGTGGTGAACTTGGTTGTTTGGACTCCCTTAGAGCTTTGGGGATCACACCAGCTGGCATGAAGTGGCACCAGGCTGAGGGGAGAGGCGAATCTGCTGAGGATGCCTGATTTAGCTAACCACTCTGGGATACAGAGGCTTGACTTGAGAGAGGGCAGACTTAGACAATTTAATAGTTCTGCACTGAGAACTATCAGAATTTCAAATCCACTAAGGGAGTCAGGCAGTGAATAGTGCTTAATAAGTTTCCACAAGCCTATTTAGAGTCCCCTGGAAGGAGGGGTGGTCTAGAAGAGGCTTGTAAACCATTTCAGTGAGGTGAACTCAGTCATCAGGGTCCCATTTGAATTTCAAAAGTGAACTCTACCTGACCAAAAGGAGGGAAGGGGATCTGCTCATACAGCTTGCTGAATCCTGCTGCACAGGAGAGTAAAACCTTCCAAATGGAAAGTGACTATACCTAGTTTAATTCCCAGCTCCTCTAAGAGTAGTGATTCACCGGGATATCTAACATCCAGCTGATACCTATAGGACAGGGGAAACATAGACATTATTTGTACTAACTTCTTTTTGTCCCTCATTTCTCCAAAAAA